>CAODLS010360855.1:0-44403 GCA_948243855.1 Flueggea neowawraea
ATGGAGAAGCTAACAAATCAAGAGTAGTATTAACAACTACAAATGAATGTATGGATCAATTGAATAACAAAGTGATAAATTTTTTTTCTGGTCAAAGTGAGAATTCAAAAGTTTTGACACAACGATTGATGACACACACAACTATTATCAAGAAGAATTTTTTAATAGTTTATGCCTGAGTGGTCTTCCTCCTCATTAATTAGTCTTGAAAAATAATTGTCTTATTATACTACTGAGAAATTTGGATCCTGCAAATGGTCTTCGCAACCGAACAAGAATGGTGTGCAAACGTTTCTCCAACAATGTTATCTATGTAGAAATTTCAGTTGGACAAGATGCAGGAAAACATGTTTTCTTACCAAGGATATTTAGATATTTTTGTTATCAACTCATTTGTTTACTTATCAAAATATACATAGGTTTAAAATGAGATCGGTTATGCTATAGGGTGATTTGGCTGAAAATGAAGGTTTGTAACTCGAGGATGAATTACAACAAAATTCAACAATTGCATTGCTTGATGTGCAAGTCATAACATATGAGGGTATACATTACTATAATTGTTTATAATTATTATGAACAAATATTTTAATAAGAATACAACTACTCCATCATATTACACAATTATCACATGACTTGCATATATTACATCATACAGGTACATTTCAAATAAAGACTAGAAAAATAAGCTCATTGCTAATATAGGTATTTAGTTAAATAGGTATTTAGCTTATCTTCAATTTGCGATCCAAAAAATATTTTATTCTAATTTCAATTTTATGTTACAGCTTCAACATCATGGCAATAAACGAAAAAGAAAAGATTTTATATGGATCCTCAATCGAACTAGAGAAACCAAGAAAAATATCTTTAGAGGAAATAGTCAATGACATAACTTACGAGGTAAATTATTAGTGAACTACATCTTCTTTAAAAATTTTACAACATCAAACATTTTTTTCCACAATACTGCAGTGCAAAGTCACATTCCAAGCCAAGATCAATTCAATGCTTAACAAGAAAAAACCATGACGCTACACATGCAAAAAATGCTCCCAGACAAATATATTGGAAAATGAAAAGGAAAAAACATATTGTGAAACTTGTGAAGAAAACACCTTTTACATACCAAAGTAACTTCAAGAGAAAATATCATACTAATAAACTTACACATCCAAATTTATATAGACTAACTTCTATTATCATAACAATACTTGTGCATGTTTTACTTAAGGTTATAAGTCTTAGATAAAATATATGACATTGAAGTGGCACTATTTGATCAAGAATTTTATCTTTTCAAGTGTTATGCACAAACTTATATTAACTCCACAACAAAGGTAATTTATAAATACAATCAACTCATTTACATTTACATTGTCATTTCTAATTATAACAACACTAAACAAAACCATATATAAATAGGGAAATGACAAATACAAAAGCAAATTCTATAAAAGATTGGTATCATCCCAAGACAAAGAATATATATTTCTAATATTTTCAAAAGGTGCTTTCCAAAAAATCAACCACTTCATTGTACAAGAAATTCAACCTGTCGAAAAGAGTTGACACTTGAAGTAAAGCCCACAAGGAAGAATAAGAAAAAAGCCAGATCCTAGAATGATACAAAATCAAAAGATGACATTGAAGACAACATTGTTCAAGAAATTCAAGTTATCAAAGAAGACACAACAACTCAAGACAAAAGGCAAAAAAGACAAGGAAAATTCACAAACCCGTCAAAGAGATAGAGACAAAGTTGGATGACAACCATACAAATAGTGGGAACCTAACAAATCGCAAAAGAAAGGGAAAAAATAGCCAACAACATATGGATGAAGATGAGGTACCATGCCCATAATATTTTTAAGGAAAAAATCAGCAAATTGATAGCTTGTTTTGTTTGGAATACCAAAAATTAGATACATTTTTTGTGTTATAATAATTTCTATCTTTAGCCTTATTTCACTTTCATGAACAATTATTATCTTTATACTAATTAATAAAAATATGTTTCTTATCTCAACACATCCAAAAAAGTTGTGCGTGTAGATTATACTAGTTGTCAAAATAATACCAATAGATGATTTTAGATTTACAATAATCAATCTCATTAAATTAAATGACAATAATATATTGCAATAAATCTAAAAGTTAGTGTGAATTAATTAGCAAACTAACAGAATCACTATAACTACAATGAAAGGAATTCGTTGCATTTGTGGAGCTTGTTTCAAAGATACTATCTTCCTCATTTGTTACCTCAGCTGGTCCAAAAACAGGCTTGTGCATTTACTAAATAATAAAAAATATTAAAATGATTTTTAATTTTGTTTCTCGTACTTGTTTTGTAATTATTTTTTGTATTATATTCGTTTTCCTTGTTACGCTTGGTCAAAACTCAATTAAACTTTCTCGTATATAGTTAATGCGCAGTCAAACTTTCTAACATACGGTCAAAAAGTTAGTCAAATTAATGCACCTTTGAAATCTAGTGTGTTTTCATTTTAGAAATAGTTTAAAAACTGCTGCATTTGTATATTTTGACATTTTTTGTAGTATGTTTGTGTAATTCTTCTTATATTAAACTTGTATGAAAGTGAACATTGGTTAATTACGCAGGTTGCCATAACTAAAATATGAAATTGTACAAATTGGACAACATGTTTTCAAAAATTTCAAATGGAAACAAGCTCAAGCTTTTTTTTCGTAAATGTCACAATTTTGAAACTGAATCAGGGATATACCAAATTCATCAGATGAAACCAAATTTCTCTCCTTCATTTTCTCACTTTTTTTTCCTATCTCCTCGTTTCTCTCTCTTTGTTCCTCTCACACTCTCGCTTCGTCATTCTCTCTTTCACTCCCTCGGTCACTGTGCTTGATCGTTCCTCCGTTGCTCTGTCTTTTTGAACCTCCTAACCTCTCTCGTCTTCTCTCTTGATTAGTGTGCTCCACTGCCAAATGCCGCTTTGCTCTCTCGCCTTCATCTTCGTCATTCTATTTCGATCTCTGCCACTCTCCTGTCTAGCCTTTGAAGCCAGATGTGCCACCTTGAACAACACCAGATGAAGAGAGGTAATGGTGCTAGGGTTTCTCAAACCCTAGCTATGGGAGAAAGAAGAAGTCAGATCTGGTGGGGATGCAAAATTGTCCTTTTGGTCCCTTAGGTTTGATAAATTAGTCATTAAGAAATAACACCTTTGAAAATCTTTGTACACTAAAATTTTAGGACGTATATAACTTTGTAGACATAAACTTGTACACACCAAATTGACAATCATTAAATAAATTAAAATTTATAAATATCGTGTACACTGATGAAAATCAACGTATACCTATATACATTAATAAATCAACTTAATTTTTAAAAAATTATTACAGATATGTGCACTGTCATTTGATAATTTATTAAATCAACCTACAAAAAAATGAGAACTCATTTTTGTACACTTGTGTACACCATTGTACACTTTTAGGAAAATCAAATATTTATAATAATATTTTTTCGTAAAAACAACTCGATTTCTCTCTGAAAGTCATTTTTGCACAGAAAAAAATCAATTTTTAGCAAAAAATATCTCAATTTCTCGTAAAAATAATAGTTTTAAGATGTATTTATTTTGACATAAATTTTTTATAGTGAGATCCTGAAATGAGATTTCAAAGTTGTTTTTGCTAATAAACGTTTATTTTCTCGTGAACATGTCCGAAGATATCTGCACTTAAGCCCGAGGCCAGACAAAACATTCAACACCAAAGGCTCAATCTTGTAATTTGGGAAAAAGAAGAGAACAGCTAGAAAACAGGCAACCGGTTACTGGAATAACAAAACCAGCGACCAGAGCAAATAAAAGTTACAAAAGGCGCCGGTTGTTGTTGCAGATTCCTAATAGAAAACAACGGTATTTTGTAAATGGTTTTTCCAAGTCAAAACCCAACATGTTGCCCTGTAAAGACAGAAGCTTTAGATCCTATATATACAGTGTCAGACACCACAACACTCCGAACACAAGAGCAAAGCAAAGCAATATTAAGCAAAGCCAATATCAGACACAGAGTAATTCTATATTTAGAAGAAGATACAAGCGAGTTTTCTTACACACAGACGAAACATGGCATGCACTGCTGGTCAGGTCATGCGTTGCAAAGGTAATACCGTTACACAAACATATTCTTCTCTTTTCTCGTTTACTTCTGCTTCTGTATTTAAAGTAGAAAGAGTAAGATTTATTAGTTTAAAAATAAGTGACTGATGATTATTTGTTGTTAATTTGGTGACCTGTGTGTAATTGTATGCTCATTTCAATTTGTAATCAAGAAGGAACTCGAACTGGGTATGCTCTTTGGTTAAATGGGAGGAAATGAATTGTATTTGTGGGAGAAAGATGGGGTGTTTTGGGGAATGTGTATGGAAATTATATAAATTTGTTGACTTGATTGAATGGATATGTTTTTTGTAGCTGCTGTGGCATGGGAAGCTGGAAAGCCACTTGTGATAGAAGAAATAGAGGTGGCCCCGCCTCAGGCTATGAAGGTGCGGTTGAAGATCCTCTTCACCTCCCTCTGTCACACTGATGTCTACTTCTGGGAAGCCAAGGTCATTGGCCTTTTTTATTTTTTTTGATATCAAATATTTCTATTGATGACTTTTCTATAAATTGAATGTATATTGATCCTACCTTGATTTCAAAATTACAGGGTCAAACCCCAGTGTCCCCTCGCATATAAGGCACGAAGCAGGAGGGTATGAATTTTTTCACTTCAAAACTAACATTGTGCTTGCTCTGAGTTGAATTTAATGTTCAATTAGATCATTGTGCCAAACCCAGTTGGCATTTGGTTGTAATTTGTGTATTGGCTCACTTGTTTTGTTATAATGCGGTCTTCAGGATTGTTGAAAGTGTTGGTGAGGGTGTGACAGATCTCAAGCCTGGTGACCATGTGTTTCCTGTATTCACTGGAGAGTGCAAGGAGTGTAGACACTGTAAATCAGAGGAGAGTAATATGTGTGATCTTCTTAGGATTAACACTGATCGCGGAGAGATGTTGAATGATGGAAAGTCGAGGTTTTCTATTAGGGGACAACCCATTTACCATTTTGTTGGAACTTCTACCTTTAGTGAATACACTGGTTCATGTTGGTTGTGTTGCGAAGATCAATCCTGCTGCTCCACTTGACAAAGTATGCGTTCTCAGCTGTGGCATTTCCACAGGTTGGAGGAAAAACAGCCCGAGTTTTTTTGCTTGAATGGATTTTTGTTCTGTTTCATCTTATGAGAATTTGGTTTGGTGTTGCAGGTCTTGGTGCTACCTTGAATGTGGCAGAACCAAAGAAGGGCTCATCTGTAGCAATTTTCGGATTAGTAGCGGTTGGCCTGGCTGTAAGTTCCTTAACTGATATAAAACAGAGAGCGATATTTGCACTGATTATGCTTGCATTGTTGATTTAGAAACTCCTTTTGTTTTTTGATATACATAGGCTGCTGAAGGAGCCAGAATTGCCGGTGCTTCAAGGATCATTGGTGTTGATTTGAACCCCAAGAGATTCCAAGAAGGTAAGATGAGACTTCGTGAGATGGCATTGCTATGTATTGCTTCTTGTTAGTGTCTGCTTTGGATCTTTAAAACCGTGAACCAATAATGCATTCTTCTAATTAGTTTTGTGCAATAATTATGGTGGAGAAATGCTAATCTATCTAACTATTAAGGGAGGATAGGATAACATAGGTTAAAGGAGGATATAATAGGATAGGTTATGAAAATTTTAAGTGTTTGTTGTTTGAGAGTTTTTTTCTATAGGGTAAGGAGGGATAGAAGGGGATTACTTATTCTCTTAATCTCTTATTTTCTTAACCCACTAAATTAGTGGGTTAAGAGAAGATAAGAAAAATAAATTAAAAAATATATTTTTATTTTGTAATTTTATTCTTCTCTTCTTAAACATATATTAGTATTGTCATTATTCACTGTATAATTTTAGTCGTGGTTGTCTATACCAATACTAACTTGCTTGAGGATTCTTGAGGAGAAATGCTTCGTGGCTGCCACTAAGTTTTGCAACAAAATTAAATATTGTTCATAGCTAACTAATGAATAATATTTAATTTTGTTGTAAATAACTTTCAAATTTATTATCATTTTAATTATATTTGGTTGATTAAACTATATTATTTATTTTTTCATAAATTAAATATAACAATTGTTTCTGTATATTTTATCAGAGGGTATAATAGTAAAATTATTATGTAATATTCTGATTTTATCTTTTATTAATTGATATTTATTTAATTGATAATTTAGATAATCAATCTTATTTTTTTAAAAAACTCTCATACAATTAAGTTTTATAATCTTAACTTATCATATCCTATCTTATCTTATTATATTCTATGCTATACCAAATTTTAATTACTAACTTATTTTATTCTATCTCATTAAACTTTCAAATGAAGCGTAAGAATTTAATTGTAATAGAGCTAGTCAAGGTAAACATCAGGTTCAAAACTTAGTTTTTTACCATAATTAAATCCTGATATGAAAGTGAAAACTGAATATTGTTCTTGGTATATCTAAGTGCTCTCTAACGATTTTTTTTTTTACAGCCAAGAAATTTGGAGTAACCGAGTTTGTGAACCCCAAAGATTATGACAGGCCTGTCCATGAGGTTTGTAAGACATTGAATTTATTCTAAGAGAAGTTTATATGAACTGTTGTTAAATCTTACTAACTTTTTATGTGCTATTTTCAGGTGATAGCTGAAATGACTGACGGAGGAGTTGATCGAAGTGTTGAATGCACTGGAAGTATAAGTGCAATGATTTCTGCATTCGAATGTGTACATGATGTAATTCTCATTACCTCAGTATAATTCTATTGAAACCGAAACAAAAGCAGTCTGATCACCTAATCTAATTAACATGAAATATTTGCAGGGTTGGGGTGTTGCTGTACTTGTTGGTGTGCCGAACAAGGATGACGCGTTCAAAACACATCCAATGAATCTGTTGAACGAGAGGACACTCAAGGGTACTTTCTTCGGCAACTATAAACCACGTTCTGACCTTCCTTCTGTTGTGGAGAAGTACATGAGCAAGGTAACCTGCACTCTTATAATATATAGATAGCTTTCTTGTCAGTATACAATTCGCAGTTCATTTCCATACGGGACTGGTATAACGAAGAGTAGAATTGTGGTTTTCTTGGGTGAATTTTCAAGCAACATTGTAACAAAAAATGACTGATGTTGGTCTTTAACAGACAACTCATTCTGTTAACATTAACATTTGATTAGATACCATTGCAAGAAAGTAAACAAAAAAGTACATTTTTCACTACTTGTAGTTGTGATGTTGGCAGGAGCTTGAGCTGGAAAAGTTCATCACCCATGAGGTTCCTTTCTGTGAAATTAACAAGGCGTTTGAGTACATGCTCAAGGGGGAGAGTCTCCGCTGTATTATCCGCATGGATGCTTGATGGAGATGACCATTTTTGTGTGTTCAAATTTGATACTAAACAATAAATTCATGAAGATAATACTATCATTTCTTCGAAAAAAAAAAAAGAAAGATTACAGTTGATAAAAAAAAAGTTTAAATTTTCCATGTAATTTTCTTGCTTGTCCATATGAAATAACAGCCTATTTCTGGAATGTGAAAATTGAAGTTTGTCTCTATTATATTTATTTTTTTTTCATTTTGGTGTATTTTCCTTTGATTATCTTTGACAAATGTCTCTATAGTGAACAGAAAATTGGATTGGAAAAAAAAAAGAACAGAAAATTGGATCATTGAAATTATCAAAAAAGATTTTGCATTGAAGCCTGAGGTAAGAAGCAGTGTGATCCTTTTCTGCAGCATTGTGCATCCCTACTCTAGCGAATAGTAAGACTCATTTGGGCTTCTTTAACTTAGTTGTTTGAAATTCATTTGATGCTACGGTCCATGCAACTTACTGCAAGGTCCAAGCGGAACAGATTTAAGATGAAAATTTTATATAAATGAAACAGCCACTGTTTTTTAAAAGAGATTAGTGGCAATTGAGCAAAAGGCTGGATGAGTTGACAAATATGTCTAGTTTGGAACTTTGAGATCTTGGGTTTATGCTCATCTAAGGAGATTGGGTTATAATGAGTAGTATAGAAATTGTATATATAGCAGTTCAGAAAAAAAAAGAGATAAGCGGTAACAAAAATTTGAAAATTTTTGTTTAAGAAGACTTCATTCTTGAAATTTTTTCTTAAGAAGATATGGACGATTCCAGAACTGTCAGAAAGTTGTTTGATTGAAAAGTAGTAGTCCATTTGGACAAATTTCTGATGAACGCAATTACACACTCCTTCCGTTTTATAAAAATAGAATGTATTTTATTTTTATTCGTTTCAAATCATAAACCAATTTCCCGTTTTAGAAAAGTGATTATGTGGTATGTACTTTATTATGTTATTAATTTTACACCACCATCATTAAATTCTCACTACAAATGTAAATCCATTTAATGAAAATTCAACTTTTTTCAAAGAGTGGTTTAGGAATAGCATTTCAAAACTCAGCCATAATTTTTTAATATTTGTAAGAAAATAAAACTTATTTATCTTTATGGGTGGAGAGAGTGTGTCAAGTTCGAATCCACCCCTTCATACTAAGAGTAGGTTATTATTTTATTTACCATGCGGTGGTGGTGGATAGTCAATTTAAACCAATATATTTTTCATGTAACAATTTTTACAGTTTTTCAGATGAAATATAAAAATTTTTCCGGTGGCTAATTCGTATTAATTTAAAAAACTTGCATGATCTTTTTGTCGAATAGTAACATCCATCTACTCTACAAGAAACTGAGTATCAAAGTTACACTTACAGAGAGACAAGAATCTATATATGTTCAATAACTTGACTTAATGGACTGATCCATGTATGCTAAACATGTTGAAAAAGATGTGGAAACAAATAAAGAAAGGAACAGATGTGCAGATAAATCTAAATATGGAGTTAACATGTGCAGGGATTTTAATATAATTATGTGGATGCAATCCAAGCAAAAGGTTGCACAAACTCGTAACTTGGAGCTAAAGTTGGAAATTATTGTTGCGTCGAAAAAATGAATAACAATAAAAATGAAAATCAAAGACATTGAGAATCGTAAACGTCGCCTTGTGACCTAAAAACAAAGAATAATATGAGGTTAGGATGCTTCCTGGCGAGTCTCTGACACTCAAATTAGTAGAGAATTCGATGAAATAACAATATGAGTGTGGAATAAAGCATACCTCTAGGTGTTGATGTACATGTCTATTTATAGATGATGATTAGTAAATGAGTATCGTAACGTTTTATAACGGGCTATATTAATGACGGTGTGTAACGTCATTGAATTTAATGGGCTTTTATTCACTCTATATCAATTGCTCTCCATTTTTTTTTCTGATTTTCCAGAAATAAGAGTATTATGTGTTTCTTCGTGAACATGAGCCGAGCCCACTGCATATATTCAAATCAGGGACCTTACTGAGATTATTTCTTTGAATAGGGACTGAGCTCCTTTTCTGCAGAAATATGAGACTTATTTTGATGTTTGCTGAGTTGCTGTTGACTATTCTCTTCCAGGTCCGATTTCCTTTGGCTTCTTCTTCCTATTTTGAATTTTCAATCTATTCACTGAATTAATGATTTATTTCCTTATTTTTTTCCTTTTAAATTTGATTCCTTGATTGGTTCAGATGCAATTTTTCCACGAATCAAGCCACCAGAATTGATTGGTGCAGATACAATTGATTCCTTTAATTTTTTGTATCTATCCTCTTCTATTTCCATCTATTTTCGTACAAAGCCACCAGAATTATTCAAGCATTTTCTGAATTTGCTTGTCGCGGACATTGAAGCTTTTTTTCATGTTGCTTCTTCGATTTGACCATGTGCCTCCTCTTCCTCGGTTTAGTATCTCGCCTTCTTCCCTTTTTCTCTTTTCTTTCTCTTTGCTTTTTGGTTCTGTTCTTGCTTTGCTTCTGTTTTTTTTTTTTTTCTGTTTCTTTCAGTGGCGACACTCGGCCTAATTGCGTTGATGTCGGCGGCTTTTGCCTTTGGCGACGGACATACGGATCTGCAGACGGGGAGGTGACAATCTGCTTGTGAGTTGAAGGAAGAAGATAACCCTACTCATCCCTTGGCTTGGAGAAGGAGACCGTGACAACCCCTCTAAAACAGCGCCGTGTATTGATGAACCAGACAACCTGCTTCAGTAGACGACATGTAGCATGCCTCTCTTGAACCAGACGATACGCAACCTGCCTCTCTTAACCAGACCACTTCTACCATTCGAGGTCATGCAATTTGATGCCGTTCCCAGCGAACGTCCGCGGGCGTGGCCTTGCTACCGCCTATTTCAAATACCACGCCTACTACATGTCGTTCTGATTTTTAGTGACCTGTCTCCCATGTTTGTTTTTGATGTTTTTTTTAACTCCAATTTTTTGAACCATAATTTTTTACATCTCTTATTGTCGTTTTGCAGGATATTCTTTAAGGCTCATTGACTCTTCTTTTTTTTTTTTTTTGCAGGCTGTTCCCCTTTGACATGTTCGATGGTTGACACGCCGATCGAGATGTTCGAGATGCTCTAGAGGCGACACGTCGTTAGAGCTGTTCTAGAGTCGACATGTTGTTGCTGGTATGGACCAGACCCATTGTCATTGCTGTTACGGACTAGGCCATTTGCCATTGGTGTTGCAGACCATGCCACTTGCCATTGCTGTTGCGGACTATGCCACTTGTTGTTGATGTTAACCCCACCACTACGTGGGTGTTCAGGAGCTGTACTTTGGAGAATTTCACCCCCGCTACCGAGTGGATGTTCAGGAGCTGCACCTTGGAGGACTTCACTCCCTCTATCGAACAAGTATTAAGGAGCTTCACCTTAGAAGACTTCACCCCTGCTATCGAGCGGGTGTTCAGGAGCTATACCTTGGAGGACTTCACCCCTCACTGCCGAGTGGGTGTTCAACGCACCTTGGTGGCTCGTGATACCATGATGGTTTGCAGTTCTTGGTTTGTGGCTCGTGGTTCGAGGTTCAAGGTTCGTGGCCTCGTGCCTCGAGGTTTCGTGGCTTGTGGCCTCCTCGAGCTCACCAACTAGCGAAATTCATCAACTCGCCTTGCCGAGCTCACCAAATCACGGAGTCCTTCATCACCAGCTCTCATTGCAGAGTTCACCATCTCAACTTCAGCGAAGTTCAGCTCATCCTCAATGGAGTTCATCTCTTCCTCAGTAGAGTTCATCTCCTCCTCAGCGGAATTCATCTCCTCCTTAACGGAGTTCAACATCTCATCCATCTTACAAAGTTCACCATATCCTCGTGTACTTCACCTCCTCGAGAGGTTCAATATTTTTTCGTGGAGCTCACCTCCTCGGGAGGTTCAACATCTTCTTGGAAATTTCACCTCCTCGGAAGGTTCAACATTTCGACCCCATCTCTTGGAGTTCGCCATCTTCTCAGAAAGTTCACCTCCCCGTGAGGCCTACTTCGCTAAGTTCACCATATCCTCAAGAAGTTTATCTCCTCAGGAAGTTCACTTGAGGTTCAATATTTTCTGTGGAGTTCACCAACTCATCGAGTAGAGTTCATCGGGAAGTTTGTCATTTCAACTCCACTTCTTGAAGATCATCATCTTCGCCATGCTGATGTACGAGTACTTTCCACTAGGTGATCGTGATGATGTAGCTCTTACTAGAATCAATTACTTTATTTGTTGCTCTTGATCGTGTGCTTTTCTTTCCAACACAACTTGTATACATCATTGCTCCCTAATCACATGGCCAAATGAATTTTTTGGGCAAGTGATTTTGGTGGAGTCTTAGTGGTGGTAGGAATTGATTCGCTTGTTGAGGATAAAGTAGAAAAACTATCGCGTGTGCCCATGACAATACCACTTGCGGTTTCACTTTCGACATGCCTTAGCGAATAAGCTATTGCTTGTGTTCATGAAAATACCACTTGGAGTTTCATTTTCCACACATCTTAGTGAATGAACTTTCGCGTGCGTTCATGACAATACCATTTGGGGTTTCACTTGCCACACGTCTTAGCGAGTACATTGTCGCGTGCGTTCATGACAATACCACTTGGGGTTTTACTTGCCACACGTTTTCGCGAGTAAGTTGTTGCTTGCATTAATGACAACACCACATGGGTTTTCACTTGCCACAGTCTTAGCGATTAAACCGTCGCATGCGTTCATGACAATACCACTTGGGATTTCACTTGCCACACATCTTAGCGAATAGTCTGCCGCGTACGTTCATGACAATAACACACGGGGTTTCACTCATCACACGTATTAGCGGATAAACCTTCGCTTGCGTTCATGACAATACCACTTGGGGTTTACTTGCCACACGTCTAAGCGAGAACACTGTAGCATGCATGACAACACCACTTGGAGTTTCACTTGTCACACGTGTCCGATGTTCAATTTTCCACTCCATGTGTTCTACAATGAGCACTCGGTTTCATGCAAGCTTCGTGCTCTATTTCACATTGTAGTCTATCTTTTCATCGCTTGGTGAGAGCTCAGTTTCCCGCAAGCTTTTATACTCACTTTATGTTTTCGTCACGTGAGAGCCCGATTACTCGCAAGCTTTTCTACTCACAGTTTAGTTGTTTTCCACATGAGAGTCTGATTACTCGTAAGATTTTTTACTCATGGTGCATTCCAGTGGTCTCGAGGTGGTTCTTGTGCATTGTTGGTGAGGAGTCAATGCTCGGATTCAGTCCATGTTCTTAGCACTTTTGATTACATAGGTCTGGTTCCCCGCAAGCCTTTTTTGTTTTGTGTGGCCAAGCACTCAACTTGCCTTAACCTTTTCTTCATTCACACTAGTAGTTATTTATGTATGAGAAAGAAGAATGTTACTCGTTAAATAGAAAATTATACAAGAAAACGTCAACAAAACCTCAAAGTATTCAACTTTTTACCACCATTTAAAGTATACTTAAGAGATAAAGTGTGACATTTCTGGTGGAAGCATGCCTAGTTGGCCCCATGTTTATCACTTCTTTGATCATGATTACTTCTTCGGTGCCTATTTCTCATTCTACCTCACGCTCAGCAAGTGCGCGACAACCTTTTTTCTCTTGTTGTTGATGTTGAAGGCATTAATAAACTCATTCCTCAACTGGTCGAAACAGGAAAAAGATTCCTCATTTAGTTCGTTGAACCATGATCGAGCATAGTCTTTCAGCGTGATTGAGAATGCACGGCACATGATAGCATCCTCCCATCCATGGAGCATCATAATGGCCTCATAGTTTTGCACTTGCTCATGTAGATCTTCCTTTCCTGAGAAATTTAGCAATGAGGGCATCTTGAACTTTGGAGGAACGGCTTTCCCATGACTTCCTTTGTGAATGAGGCCTTAGCCCTTTGTTGCTCTTCCTCCCCAGGAACCAACCTTTTCTTCTTGAGAATTTCCTCGATCATCCTCTTCATGTCTGCTGCTTCTCGAACATTCATAGAGGACTGGGGCTCTGCTTTAACCTTTTTCGGAGGAAGCCTAGGATCTCCTTTGTAGGTGCTTTCCACCACCTCCTGGTAGTTTTCCCTTCTAGCCTCAACCCGAGCATCAGGAAAAAGAATAGGTACTGGAACATCGAAGCGCTCTTGGTGGGGTGGAGGATTCAGCTGCTCAAGAACTTGTGTAGGTTGGTGTTTACTTTGCTTAGAAGCGTCACGCCTCTTAAGGACTCCTCCACTCTGAGCACTTTGGACATAAGCGTGTAATGTGGGAGTTGCGCCTTAGGAAGAAGTTACTAGAGTAAGGTCATCATCTCGCCCAAGGCTTCTGGTTCACCTCATTCTACTTCCTGAGTGCTTCATAGTCAGTTAGTGGAACGGTGGGGATGGCAGTTCCCGAGGCTCCAGCTCCAACTCTCCTTGCATCCTTTTTGGGTCGTCCAGCTTGGCTTGAATGTGTTTTCACCATGATGAAATGAGTAGGTGGTGGTTGGTGAAATTCTCGAGCGTTTACGAACAAGGTTTTTCATTCAGCTTCCTACATACGACGCCAATTGTTGAGGACCATGTCTGAGCGCTAGGCTCATCCACTGAGGTATTGTTCGTTCTGGGCTCATGGGCCCTCACGGTTTTGTCCTTGAAAAGACGCCTCAGTGGTTTGAGGGAGGAAGGTGCTTATAAGCGACTCTTGGCCTCAACTCCTAGGTGATGTTGGAGCATGGCACTACAATAGTCCCCAGTTGAGGCTAAGGGGCTTAGGAAAACAGCTTTTAGCCCGACGGCTTTTAGCTCGGGTTCTCACAGACCGCCCCAATTATTGTTGCCTCAAAAAATAAACAACAATAATGATGAAAACCCAAAGACCCTGGGAATCATAAATGTCGCCTTATGACCTGAAAACAAAGAACAAGATGAGGTTGGGATGCTCCCGGGAGAGTCTCCAACACTCAAGTTAGTAGAGAATTTGTTAGAATAACAGTATGAGGATGAAATAGAGCATACATCTAGATGTTGATGTCCATGTCTATTTATAGGTGTGTAACGTCATTGAATTTAATGGGCTTTTATTCACTATATATCATAAATAAAGGAGTCAAAACTGCACAAATGAACTGTCAATTGTAGGGAATCCGAGCAAATGTTCATGTGTTTACGCGTAGAAAGATTGTTCATAGTTTCACACACACACACACACACACACAATTAGGCCCTCCCTGCTGTCAAATATTCTATCCTTGTCTTGTTAAACTTTTTGCTTATTTTGTTTATTTCGATATAAAGTTTCTAATTTTCTTTTTACAAGAGTTTATCTAGAATAATCACATTTAATCGATAACATACCTAATTATTGAGAAAGTAATATGAAAATATATTGACCAAAATATGATCGCGATAGAATTATCAATAGTATCCTTATAAGATGTATAACATTTCTCCACAACAAGAAACAAAAATTTATTTTGAATAGGGGTTAAATTTAGCCAAGTCAAGTTTCAAAGTGTTTGGACTTGATTTGATTTCAAATTTAAATTTAACTCAAGCTATATTTTGTATCTAAATTTGATTTTTTTAAAATTTAATGAGTTCAAGTCGAGTTATTTACGAGTTTGTTTATATTTTGATTCAAGTTAGTTTAAAATTTTCAGAAGTTTATTTTATATCTTGTTGAATTAACAAATACAATTGAACTTTTATCGAGTCAAAAACCAAACCACTTAACGTATTTACAGCCATAATTATAGATTCGCAATATTATCTCTGAATATGACCAGAACTATTTGGTATTAACTAAAAATTATTTACAGATATAAGTATCAAATAGCTAGTGCCTCACTCAAAAGAAAACGGTGATGCGCCAATAGGATTCAATAATTGGTAGCTAGGCCCAAGATCGTCTGCTGCACTCTACAATCTGGTGTGAAGTGTCAAGATTTTCTGACTTTCAGATAATGAAAACAAGAACTCGAAGAGCATCGAAATAAGGGACTTTGATGCCATTTGGTTGTTTAGCCAGTGACACCAGTTTGGAACTTTTGTTGCTGGCAAACACGGCCTTACGAATAGGTTGTTATCTGCAAACACAACCAGACCGACTCCTTTGTGTTCAAACGAAAAGATGAGTTAGTCATTTGCTTTGATTTAAAAAAAAAAAAAAATTTATCAATGTATTAGAGCGTTGACAATTTGACTTTCTTCATCTAAGTATTTTTTAAAAAAGATTCAAACATTTTCTTACCATGAAAAAAACAAAGCACAAAAATTAAACAAAATACCCTATCATAAAGTAAAATATTAATGAAAATAATGTTGGAAAATTTAGATACTTTCTATATTACTATTATTTGATTGGTATATAATTGAACAGAAAAAATTAGATTATTTAATTTAAGAGAACAATAGAATACTTCACATTGTAATTTTTTATGCATATACTATATGTTAAGTTAATAAATTATTTATGCACCGCAGCACAAGTCAAAGACCTAGTAGATCTAAATTATAGTGCCATCACACTACTTAATTTACCCTCCTTGCTTCCTTTCTTCACACTCATATAAAAGCAAATCTCATTCAATTTCTTGTACCCACTTTCAACAAAAATTGACCAATTCCTAAAATGGGCTATAAAATTTTCTTCCTTCTTTTCCTTTCACTGTCAATTCTTAACCAATCTCAATTTCTTGTCAAGGGAGACATGGATTTGATTCAAAAAACATGCAAGAACGCGAAGTACTACGACCTTTGTGTCTCATCTCTCAAATCAAACGCAACCCAAACTTCGACACAAAAGGACTCGCACTAATCATTATTGGAGTCGGCATGGCCAACGCCACACAGCCACGTCCTCCTACTTGTCGTCGCAGTTGCTTAGTACAACAAATGATGCAATCCTAAGGAAGGTCTTGAAAACATGTGCAGATAAGTATAGCTACACAGGTGATGCTTTTCAATCTTCGGTTCAAGATTTGGCCATGGAGTCTTATGACAGTGCTTCTATGCATGTAATGGCTGCATCTGACTACCCCAATGCTTGCCATAATGCCTCCAGAAGGTATCCTGGATTAGCTTATCCTCCTGAAATTGCTCGTAGAGAGGATGGTTTGAAGCAGATTTGTGATGTCGTTTTGGGTATTATTGATTCTCTTGGTTGGTGAAAGATTATTGTGTCGTTTTATGGTTGTATGATTTGGTTTTGCTTAAGAAATTTTAGCTAATATTTGTGTCTAGTATTGGTTGTATGAATCAACTTCTTTTTCTTTTTAATTTATTGATTTCTATTAATTTTAATTTTTTTATGCATCTTGATCATTACTTGCATTTAGGATCTATTTAGGTTGCAATGCTACATATTTTATTATAAAAGAAAATCTACCTTTGCTTTATAGAAAAGTTGATCATCATTCTAGAATGATTTTTTCCCACGGTGGTCGACCCCAACATATGATTTGAAGTTTTAAAATAAATTTACCGATTTCAAAACAATTGTTAATTATACAAATAAAAAAGGCAAATAATTCTGGAGATCAAAAAATTCACAATTATACCAAAACATTTTAGAAAAATGTAATTTTGATCTTTCAATAAGTTTGCTAAATTTGAAATTTGGAGCAAGTAACACGCACTGTCATGTGCCTCCAAAAGACGTCATCAAGCACACCCATGTGCATGTCACAGCTCCACCTCCATTGCCATGTGGCAATGTCCAAGTTGCTATGTGTGTCAGCTTACGACACATTGTAAGCATAGATAGGTCCACGTGGCTCTTGGATCTGATGTGGCAATTGATACATGGTGTTGACGTGGTAGGACACATGGCACCTCTTTGTTGGTCCACACATTCTATGTGGCAACTTAGTTAGCATTTCCATGTGACAGTAATGTAACATCGATGTGCCACATGTCATCAAGCAATTGGACAACGTGTTACTACATGGCAGATGCATAGTTCACATGTGTGCTAACCGTACTTATAAATGGCATCATTTGGTTGGTCCATGTGATACGTGTAAGCAAATCATGATGTGACACGTGCTTTAGCAAGTCACTTGGTTGGTTCGCGGAATATGACCATTGTTTTCTACCAATTTAGGTTTTTAAGCCTCTTGAAATCACAGATGATACAAAAATGAGAACTTTTTGGAGATATATTTAACAAATTAAGTAATTCAAACTCAAATTAAGTGATTGTATTAATAATTAAGTAACAGTTATGGTTACTTAATTTATCACAAAATTAAGTAACCGATTAAAATTAAGTAACTGATAGCCAAACTAAGTAATGATATCTAAAATTAAATAATTTTTGGAGCTACAATTAAGTAATCACCTCCTCAAATTAAGTAACAGAACTTGAAATTAAGTAACTCGAATTCTCATTGATGACTTTTTTTAAAAGTCCTCATTGTAGTACCATCCTGAAATTATTGGTACAATCAAAATCATGAAATTTTAACTCTTATATTGGTCTATTCTGACAATAGAATCAAAGGGAGATCAAGAAACATATGTAGAATAACAAAAAAAAAACACAAACAAATAGATTTGTCACGGCATCTAATCAATTGTCTAACGTGTGTTAACGAACAAGATCATTAAATACTAACCTACCTATGATACCAATAAAGGTTTCCAATCACATGAATAATATATTCAACGAATAATTGAACAAAGACAAATATGAGATACTATATAACACCCTTATACTTTCCATGAGATTTAAACTATAATTATATAATCGCATATAATTGTATACCATTATGGAAATATAACAAGATAATACATTTTCTTATACAAATATAACTATATGCATCATTACAAGTTATATGCACAAGCAAGTTTTAAAATTTTATGCACACAAGTAAAAAAGACTCAACTAACTATATATGCAAATGTTGAGGAAGATAAAGTCTAGAGCATCAGCCAACCGACCTATAACTCATGCTGCTATCTACAATTGTCAAACTCAAGTCAACCAAAAAGATCTATCAACAACGGTAACCTAGAAAAATATTTGCACTTTATATGCGTCGTAACTCAATGAGCATAAACCATCATAGATCAAATTCAAGTAAACACAAGCATATAATAAATAATTGATTAACTTTGTCATACAAACATATATGTATGCCACTGTATTCCATTTTATATGTTGTGACCAAACAAGCCAAATATCACCCCTGTATTCATGTATAGTGTAATTGGTTGACCAGCACCGTATGAAAATTGACCCAAAGGTCTCCTGTGTAATAATGACCCAAAAGTCTCTTGTATGATTTAAAGGTCTCCTGTGTAATAATTTGCAAATACAAAAGCATGATGGTCACAACACCTTTATTAAATTCAGTATGAATCCATCAACATGTGAAACATTCGATAATCAATATCCATCTAATTCCATTACATATGTACAATGAGCAGTCTCAACATATCCATATAGCAAACCATATGAAGATTGTCAACATATAGCATATATCACGTAAATTCAACTAGTCGCCAATTTGTCCAAGTAATCATATCGAGAGCACATCTATGAACACAAATCAGATAACACATATTTGAATCTAATCTCCAGTTGATACTTACCTTTTCAAGATAGATAATATGTCTCCTTACCTTGCTCGAGCACCCTCTCAATGTTTCTCGATCTTATAATATATACTCGAGTTATTCCCGTTCTAAATTACAAATATATGCAATGCACATGTACGGTATGCTTTGAACATATGAGATCCTGTTACTAACCTATTATGAATGCATTTGATTATTTGAATTGAAAGAAAAACCATCCAACTTTGTTTAAGAAAACATTATGCTCAAGGTAACTGAAATTATGTTTTACACTTTGTTCTCCATGTTTGAACATTCAAACAGAAACCTTTTGCCATGAAATTTAACCCCCATGCACTAGACATAAAAAGTGCATGCATACCAAATGTAAGCCCTTAATCCATTGTGAAACAATCTAGGCAATTGTTTTAAAGTTACAGCTCCTTAACAGAGTAACTGTAACTTCAAGGGAGCAACTTATAGTTTATTGCACCTAAATCACGTTATACAGATTCAATTACACTAAAACGTTGCATACATATTCTAAAAACATATACAAATAGAGATTTTATTTTCACCATCAATTAATTAAATCTTTGAAGCCACCAAAATTAGAGTTCAAAACTGGATAATGTTACTAAAAAACAAGATAGTCTCGGAGTAGCATTCAATTCAACCATCCTATTCCATACTATCTAGTTATAATCAACACAAGACTATACAGGGTCATAAAAGACATAATTTACAAAAACTTTCATGTTTTAAGGCTCATGAAAATCATCTCTAAGGACCTAAACAGATCTGTGCAATTTCAGTTAGAGACTAAAACCTTAGATAGACCTAATAACCAATTCAACCACCCTATTCCATACTATCTAGTTATAATCAACACAAGACTATACAGGGTCATAGAAGACATAATTTACAAAAACTTTCATGTTTTAAGGCTCATGAAAATCATCTCTAAGGACCTAAACAAATCTGTGCAATTTCAGTTAGAGACTAAAACCTTAGATAGACCTAATAACCAATTCATCAAAATCTATCTTTAATTCATGTTCTTATGCAATTATTTGCAAACCTAAACCTTAAAAACGTACTAATATGAGTATTAAACATATACCAAAGAATAGAATCAGTAACGTTGGTGTATTAGAAGCAAAAGATGTAGAAATCGTTATTTTAGGCACGATTTCAGTAACGTTAATCATTTCTGTAAATACCCTAACGACAAATAAAAATAATTAATGCAAGGCTGGGTTCACTTACATGTCATCTAAATATATGCAATATCTAATTATGCTAATGTATTGCAATTATACCCATGTAATATGGATGTTTCTATGTCATGTATGCTTATAGATATGAAATTTGAGTTGTCTTACCTCGACGTGCATAGCGAACGAATTATGATTGAAACAAGAATTAACTCGACATTATTCTTGAAAGCAAATCACAGTCATTTTAATAAAGGGAATGCAAGGCCTGGATCGCACCATAAATGCCATATAGAGTTATATGTAGGAGTGTTTAATGTGCTATAGGGAAGAAGATTTTCTCGCCTTCCAATGCAATGAGGCTGACGACACACTTTAGAGTGAAAAGGAGAGTTTTTGTTTGCTTTTGTGTGCAGAGTAGGTCTAGGGTTCTGTGTTACGTTTGCACATGATTGACTAGTATGGCTCTCTTACACTAATTAGGAGTCTATACACAAAATCTAATAGAATTAGACTTACTAATACTAATATATATAAGGCTTAAACAAAATATTCAATCATAGTCAGCAGTAACAGAGGAATAACCAAGTTTTGGCGGGGCCTAACAACAAACGGTGCGATTTGATTAATGCATTTTGATTTTGTTATATAGAAAAATAATACTTAATAGAATTATATAAACAAGAAAGTATTAAAATATATTTTATTATGGGTAAATTCCACCGCGGTCCCTAAGTTTTAACTATATCTCTCGTGCGGTTCCTGTGTTTTAAAAACCCTTTGCTCCGGTCCCTGCCCATTTCTTCCGATAGTTAAGTTAAACGGGACACTCGAATTGTCTAAAAGGCCCATTCGATGTCATTTGGTAAAACTGAAAGACCAAAACGGTTCCCTCCTCTCTTTTCTCTTCCCTAACTCTCTCTACCCTGTAACTCTGTCGCTCGTTTCTGTTGTCTTTTTTGTTCTTTTTCGTTGCCCCTGAATATTGACTGTCTCTCCGTTACTCTGCATTTAGCTTCACTCTCTATTTTTCGTCACTGAAAGAGGAGGGTGGGTTTGGCTCCAACTGTAATTGCGACACTCGGCTATGGCTGCTTCTGGGCAAGTGGTGAAAATGGGTAATGGGTTTGGGGTTTGACATACAGTTTTGAAAAAATTGGTATTGGGTTCGCGGTTTGACCTAGGGTTTTGAAGCGGAATGTCGATTGTCACTTGGGTTTGGTTGAGAATGTTGAATGGTTCTGATAGTCTATTTAATATGAGTATTAGGTATAGTGTGAGGACTGAGTAATGGGTTGTGGGTTTTAGTCGAAGATTGTGTATGTGTTTGTTTACAATCAATCCAATTGTGGGTTTTAGTTGTTTGAAAAAATTGTGGGTTTAGTTGTGGGTTACTAATTAGAATATACCGATTGTGTATGTGTTTGTTTACAATCCGATTGACTAATGGTTGTGGGTTTTGCAGGAAACATTATATGGTCCACACCATCAGATTATTACACAAATCAATAGAAGTTTCCTTGGACAATGTCGACGAAGACTGATACAGCTTCATGGATTTGTTTGACGATGCAATGGAATCACTTGGCATCGAGGCAGGTAGTGTTCTGTCATTTCAAGATAGGAAGGGTTACTTCATTGAGAATGACAAGGATGTATTGAGCATGTTTGAAAGGTTTAGTTTAGAGCTGGTTATTCCTATTTCTATTGCAGTTTTAGGATGTCCCACAGCTGTGTTGCCTCCAGTGGTGGTTTTTGAACTTGATGATGATATGGAGGAAGCACAACCAGCACAAAATGACCCATAAACAAAACCCGAACCCATTCCACAAACAGAACCACAACCAGAGCATGAACCTAAACCCGAACCTGAACCTTAACATGAACCCCAAAATGAAGCAGAAACTGGAACTCAATCTCAAAGAAAGAGAAAGAAAGATGCGGAGAAAAGGATGGAAAAGGCAAGAAAGAGCAGTAGGTATAGTTTCAGAAAAAATGGAAAAGTTCTCAATGATGATTTCACTTATCTGATGAGGATTTTAGGCATTCAGAGGATGAAGATTTTGACATAAATGTTGATGCTGAATTTTCAAAAAGTGAAAATGAGGCAGAGAATGGGAGTGAAAATGAGTCGGATCATGGAAGTGATGACAGTGTTAGAGATGAACTTCTGTCTGAATGCCCTGGCGATAGTTCTCAAGATGATTCTGAGGAGGAAGATACCACGGGTGCTAATCCATTGAAGGGCATTAAAGGCAAATTGTTCAATGGTGTTGTTGATAATAACTTTGAGTTTGAGTGCGGACAGTTGTTTAGGGATGTGAAGCACATTCGGGAGGTCTTGTTGGATTATGAAGTGTTGGGTGGCTATGGCATTGCCAGAGTAAAAAATGACAAATTGAGATTAACAACTATCTATGCCATTCCAGAATGCAAGTAGAGGCTTCATGCTAGTCTTCTATCAGACAAATAGACCAGTCCAGAATCACCTATGCATTAGAGATATGAAAAAAATCAATTGTCAAGGATGTGGAGGCTTTGTTGATTGAAATTTGGGCTGTATTTCATGTTAATTTCTATGTGTTTTTCTTTAGGTTGTTGGATCTAGTCAAGGACGTGGGGTTGCTTTGGGTGAAGGACGCACTTGAGATGCCATATGCCTGAAGACTTTTGCCTTTTGTGACTTGGACCACTTGTTCTTGTCTCCACTAATTTTTTGTCTATTTTGAGCCTCTGTCACTGTGTTGATTAAGAGGCTACTTGTTGTCTTCATTTGTTACAATATGACAACAAGTATTAAACTTACAACAACCATGTATTGACATTTACTACACATGTCAGATGTTATTGTCAATTATGCTTTTAAATTATTGTTGAGCCTCTGAAATAGTTATTTAATTTTTTTATTATACCTTGTCCAGATTTTATGTAAAAATTCAATTCTTCACCACAACAGACAATGATTGGCCTAATACTGAAACAACATTTTCCAACGTGGCTTTATACACGATTTAACCCCTCAACCAGCGTCTCATTCATTTAACTACAGGGACCCAAATGGACAATAATAACATTATATAGGGATCGGCATAGCCAATAATATACTTTCTCAAGGACTTTGTTGGACAATACTTTGGTTCATTACATACACACCCAAACCCACTTACTGTCTTCTCTCTCAGCGAGCAACACAAATATACAGTACATTTACAGAAAGAAGAAACCTAACCCCAAATCCTCCCCTACTTTAAACACATCACAACCAAAAGAACAATAAAAACTAACATAAACACTACATATGTTTCATTCTTTGCATTGTTGATTGAATTCTTCACTTCCACCATATTGATTGTGTTTTCTCTTCTCAAATCAACTACCTCCTCCAACACTCTCTCAAACCTTCTTTGCCTCTGAGAACTGACCTTCATTGCAGTGCCATCCCGTGTTGGATTTGCCCAAGCCAAAAACGTCCCACATACTCCATTGTCACAACAATAATAAAGCCTACCTTTGTTCTTCTCACTCTCATAAATCTTCACTCAAGCCCTTCTGCAACAACGACAATCAATGTTTTAAAATCTCGGAGCTCCTTCTTTGGCATCTTGGGTTGATCTTCCTACCCAACTTGTAGACATTGTTCTTCAGAATTTCAAAGTTAGGGTTTTGAGAAATAGAGTCAATTTTATTTCTTTAACTGTTGACTCCTTTAACATTTCAAATTAATCAGTAACCAATAGGGTAATTCGGTCATACAAATCGTGTTTTTGATGGGGTACATTGCCACATAAGCAAGACTGATGTGTCCCATTTAACTTAACTGACGGAAGAAATGGGCAGGGACCAGAGCGAAGGGTTTTCAAAACACAGGTACCACACGAGGGATATGGTTAAACCTCAGGGATCGCGGTGGAGTTTACCCTTATATTATTTATAATACAAGACTATATATACCAATGGACTTGTAATTTATTGATACTAGAGCCAACTTTATTGTTAGAGTCGCGGGTTTGATTCATAGTGTGAGAAAATAAAATGACATAAAAAAGAATATTATATATACTATATAAATGTCTTACATATACCATACATACATACATACATACATACATACATACATACATACACTTTTTCTAGGAAGAGGTTTGACCCTTTTGTGCTCAAGTTAGCAAAGTATATTTTGTCAGAGCATGTGGGAAAGGAAAGCTTAACAATAAGCCTTTGATGATGATTATGATGACAAATATACCATTAGGACCTAATTTTTGAGATGTGGGTATCCAAAATTTGAAAGAGATAATTATGCACAGTGCCACAATTAAACTGTCATGACCTATTTTCGGACCATTATCGGCGTACGAGGCGAACTGAGCCAGATGCCCTACCCATCTCGCACAAGCCTTGGAGAATAGAACAAATACTCAAACTCTTATTATTATTAACTGGCTTATTAGTCATATTAAAATATTTTAACAGAAAATAAATTTTAAAAATAGTACTCTCGAATAATAAATATAACCATGTTATCAAAATATTGAATAGCTAATTATACTTAAAAACATTTTAACCAATATATTATAAGATACAGATTTATAACCCACTACTCGGTGTAGAGAATTTATCATAACAAAAACTAGGGCTCGAACAATAGAGCTTTCACTGCTGACAATGGTACCTCACTAAGCACAGAAGATCGAACGACTACTATCAAGGACACTTGAAAGATAAAGTAAAAAAAAAAAGGAAAAAGAAGGGGGTAAAAAATTCATTCTTCGAAGTGTTCGAGAGTTAACACGCCGTTCGAGATACGAAACAACGAGCTGCTCAAGAAATCAGACAACTTGTTGTCGCTGATATGGTCCAGACCACTTGTCATAGCTGTTATAGACCAAATCACTTGCTGTTGCTATCATGGACCAGACCATTTGTCATTATTGTGAAGGACCATACCAGTTGTCATTGTTGTGAAGGACCAGATCACTTGTCATTGTTGTCATGGACCAGATCACTTGTCCTAGCTGTCATGGAACATACCACTTGTCATTGCTGTCATGGACCAAACCACTTGTTGTTCAGGAGCACGTGGGCGTTTAGGAGCCGCTTCTTGGAGGGCTTCACCCCTACTACTGCGTGGGTATTCACCAGCCGCCTCTTAGAGGACTTCACCCCCACCACCGCACATGTGTTTAAGAGCTGCACCTTGGAGGACTTCACCCCCCTACCACATCGACGTTTAAGAGCCACTTCTTGATGGCTTGTGATACCTATTGGTTAGCAAATCGTGGCTCTGTTGAGTCCAGTTTTGATGATGATGAATACAAAACATCCATGAAAGAGAAGAAAAAGTGCAGGTTCTCTGATATGCATAAACAAAACATGTTATTCACTACTAATGCACATAGATGATGTGAAAATGGTATTAAGATGAGCTAAGGTGGAATCAAGGGACGTTGAAGAACGTTAAATGGATGACAATCAGATGCAATGGCATCAGGTGTTAATTAATGTATGTTGAAACCTATCAACGCACATTACCGAGGTTCAGATTAATGAGAAAGACGTTGGTCCATAAGCAAGGAACGTTGATGATGCAAAGAAGGAATTTTTGAAGAACAATGAACAACGCACGTTGTAAGCGCAACAACATATGTAGACGGGGTTCAGATGAAGACAAAGCCAATATGTTCCTTGAGATTTGAATTTGAACATTCCTCATACAAGGATGACGTCAGAATTAAAGGAGCAACCTTGAGAATTCGACAACGCGCATTTATGAAATGGCAAGGCACATTAATGGTTGTCTGGATAAGAGTGCATATTCTGGAATGTGTAGCAAGGCACGCTAATCATCCATCAAGGAACGTTGAAGTGTTTATCAACACAAGCTAATGATCATCAAGGCGCGCTAATGAAAAGTTGTTTTTCAACCAGAAGCATTGCAACTACAACAACACACACTAATGGCCAACAACACATGTTGATATCTGATGGCATACTGAAGAACACGCGTTGATGAGTAATAACGCACATTAATACCGGTGACATCAATTAAAACAGAATGCTTTACTCTCTCACAACGGCTACTTCAAGATTTCCAACGGCTATATTTCTAAGAGTGACTATAAATAGACGTCCCAGATCAGAAGAGATATGAGAGAGCCATTTGCTTTACTTTGCTATTATTGTTTCTCTCTTCTCTACCTTTCTAACTCATTTGAGCTTTTTATTTGCAATATTATTTCTAGGTCGGTGTGAGCTTTAATATGTTATATTCTTCGGTTGATTTTTGTATCAAGCAATATTGTTTGCTTGGGGTAGATATGTTTCCTTGTTGTGCCTTAGAAAAATAAGAGTGGTTGCTAGTAAGCCTTAGACAATTAGAGTTTCAGTTTCCTAGTTAAGTCCACAAAAACTAGAGGTTTGTTTTGCTTGTTTTGTCCTAAAAACAAGTGGTTTCGGTTTTCTAGTTGAACCCGCAAAAACTAGGGATTTGGTTTTTTTGTTGAGCCCGCAAAAACAAAGTGTAACGGTTCGCTTATTAGGCCCGCAAAAATAAGTGTTGTAAATGGTTTTCCTCCACTCGGAAGTAAGGAGTTAGTGGATTGAAATTCTCTAGGGGATCTAGAGGAGTGAACGTAGGTCAATAAGTACCGAACCACTATAAATCGAATTTGTGCTCTTTTCCCTTACTCTCTCGTATTTATATTTACATTTACACAATCCAGACAAACTCAAAAATCATGCAGAACGATTTAACCAACCAAAATCAATACCAAACACCCACATTGACTCTAAACAAAGCCCTAAACACTAATCTAAGGTCAAAACCACCAAAGCAACTCGGAACTCATTGACAGATAGAGGAAAAATGAAGCTAATCCTAACTCAACCAATGTCTCATCAAATAAGATGATTCAAAGCTTGAATCATGTTCCCTTAACCTCAAACAACTCAAAGCTAACAACCCTAAGCATCCATTTACTCAAAATCATCCCGAAAATACAACCTAAATGTAAACTCGGCCTAAAGCATGAATCCGAATATTTAAACATGAAATGGATGAAATAAAGAGATTATATGTGAAATCTTACCTCTAGGAACAAAATGGGAACAACAGGAAGTAATGAGGATGCGTTTTGCACCGATTTGAATGAGAGAGAGATGAAAATAAGGTGAGAGAAGTGAAAGTTTGGGGTGTGGGTATTTATAGACCCCTTTCCAAAATAGTGCCTTCAGTCGAGTAACTGGCCTGCATCACTCAAATGACACCCTGCTTACTCGAGTAACACATCATGTTTACTCGAGTAACACTTTTCCCATGTTTTCTTCATGTTCATCCAAGAACACGGCTTACTCGAGTAACAGACATGCTTGCTCGAGTAACCCACGAATGCTTACTCGAGTAACACCTTTCACAAACGAAAATTCTCAACTCAACACTCTTATCGATCAAGATCAAAACGGGGCCAAAAGAAAGACTACAGAAAGCCTTACCGAAATCTGACTAGGGTATTACAATTTCTATCCTAAAACCATACAAGTTTTATGCTTGTAGACCTAACCCAAGCTTCTTCTTTTGATTCTTCACTTAGGCTTTTCACAACTATCATCAAGGTGATCAAGCTCAATAATAGTCAAACAAAGCAAGTCACAAAATTAAATCCAAGGCATTCTTTAGATATGAAACATAAGGAACATTCAAAATAAACTTTAGATATAGAAAATAAGGCACCAAAAATCAAAATCCATTCACAAATATAGAAAATATCTATCAAAGCTTACAACTCAAAATCCAAACATAAAGTCTACACTACCATTACTTTAAAAAAAATAAAAGGAAAACTAACCTTAAAATGAAAACCACAACACCAAAATTAAAATGAGAAATGGAAAACAAAAGATGAGGGGATTTCCTTTACAAGACCATATGTCTCTTTAAGGAACCCCCATTTCTCTCTCTTCTTGAATCCTCTTTCTCTCTCTAAGCTTTGTGGTCAAGTGTTTCTTCTTTCTAAGAATCCCTAAAATGATGTTGAAGAGGTATATTTATAATCCTCTTGGTCCCCCACAATCCCTAGCAAAAGTCTCCCAAAAATGCCCTTGATGTATGCCTTTGGTCCCCACAAATTTGGTGTCTTTCGGCGCTTTCTCTCTTCATTTTTGCTAGGTTGCACATTCTTGGATCAAAATGGTGCCCGATTTGGCAAGACACGGCCAAAATATGTAAGACAGGGCCGTGTCTTGTGTCCGTGTAATAGGACACGGCTGTGTCTTCCATTACACGACCTTGTCTTTTTCCTTTGCTCCCCTTCTTCATTTCTGCAAGTGTCCGGGATTTGCACGACTGTGCAACCTTTTCGAAACATGAAATCTTCATTTTCTTCATCTTTTCATGAGGTTGTTTGGAGCTTTTCTATTTTGCATATCTTTTGCACCTTTTTCCACTCATTTCTCATTCATTTTCATGCAATTCATTCACCCTACAATAAAACACGAAAGATAATAAATTCGTGCACAATTAAACACATTTAGGGCTAAAATGCAATCAATTTATGCTTGAATTAATAGTTATATTTAGCATACATCAATTTGCTAATTTGAGATTAAAGTTAGCAGAAAAAAAAACTTTGAGAAAGCTTAGTGAATGTTTGCTATTTGGCATTTGAAAAAACAATTTTTGCTATTTATTAGGATATTTGTTTGGAACATTATGATATACTCCCTTTATACAAAATATATACACTACAAGAAAGGCTAGAATTGCGACAAAACATTTGCGACAAAATATTTTTAGTCGCAATTTTGCGACAAGATGGTTGCAAAAAGATGGGTTGACTATTTTGCAACCAATTTTGTCGCAAAATTTTTGTGACAAAAGAAAAAATTGTCCAAAAAAATGGTGGGAGGCTTCCCGCCAACTGTTTGCGACATAATGACTGTTCGTCACAACTTTTTTTGCGACAAAACAAATGTTTGTTGCAAAAATGTTGCGACAAAATGTTTTTTCTCGTAAAATAGTGACCAAGTGATTTTTCATTGCAAAATTGAGACAAAGTTTACTGTTTGTTGCAAAATTTTTTAGATTACATTCAACATGACTTGAGGTCTAAATTTGTCAGCGACATAATTTTTTGACTTCATTAAATATCTCCATTGTTGAAAAAAAAAGATCAACATAAGATAATATTCATCAAATAATAACAATAGTTATATACAATTTATACTGCATTATTATTTCCAAATTGAAAAATAACCATTAGTAAATCTGACTAATAAGCTTATATGTTACTATTATTATGTGTGTATCATTCAACACGACCAAACCGAAAAAACAAAGGATAATATACATAGTTGTAAAATTAATATTATTTGAATATTAATTTAAAAATAACAAAAAATATTAAATTTCAATACATAATTGAATATGATAGGTATATTACTTTTTCAATCGGAATATACAAATTATATTACTTTGAATACTGGTCCATTAAATTACATATATCACGTATATATACTCATTATATATTGATAAATAAATATATATACTCCTTATATTGAAATGTGGTAGCAGATACGCCGAATAAATATGCTCGTTATATCTTGATCATAGGTATACAAGGTGTTCTAAGGTATATATAGGTGTACAAAGGTGTTCATAGGTGTACATAGGTCTTCTTGGGTGTACAAAGGTTTTCATAGTTATTCACAGGTATACAAAGGTATTCACAGTTGTTCAAATGTGTATAAAGGTGTTCATATATAGTGTACAAAGGTGTTCATATATAGTTATTTAAATGTGTTTATAGTTGTTCATATGTGTGTATAACTCTTCACATCTGTAGCTCTCAATTCTCACGTGTAATGTGTTTCTTTTTAATGTGATATCATGCTCTGATTGTTAAACTTGTTCATAGGTGTACAAAAGTATTCTAAGGTGTACATAGGCACATAAGACAACCGGATTAACGAGACATTATTGAATTTATTGATTCCATGATCTTAGGGACACCAAAAATGATCTTAAGGATTTTTGTGAGGATCTTTCAGGTTTTGGTGAAAAGTTTGGGCGAGTTTCCAAAAAATTTGTGACGAATTTTGTCGTAACACCCTCTTGTTGCGACTAATTTTGTTGCAAATTAAGGATTTTGTGCGGGTCTTTCAAATTTTGATGAAAAGTTTGGGCGGGTTTCCGAAAAAGTTGCGACAAAATCCATCGCAACTCTCTCTTGTTGCGACAATTTTTGTCGGAAATTTAGTGACAAAGTCTATTTGTAAGTAAGTTTGTGATGAATTTTGTCACAACTCCCTCTTGTTGCGACAAATTTTTTTGCAAATTGAGGATTTAGTGCGGTTCTTTCAAATTTTGGTAAAAAGCTTAGGTAGGTTTCCGAAAAAGTTGCGAAACGACGAATTTTGTCGCAAATTTAGTGACAAAGTCTATTTGTCAATAAGTTTGCGACGAAATTTGCTGCAACTGTTTGGTCTTTAAGCCACTAGAAAGTTCTGCATTTCATATCAATCTACCTCCCCTTTCCCAAATCGTGTCTCCTTCCAGATTATTCCCTTCACTCTCTAACCCTTTAACCCGACAAACATCATTCTCATCTCACCACCATCCAAACCCATCTCTCTGACCAGTCTGTCTTCTATATGTCCGTCACACTCTCTCTTTCTGGCAGCTTACTCTCTCTGTCCTCTCTCTTTCTCACCATTCAATCACGGTCTCTCTCGACACACTCTTCTCTCTCCACTCTCTTTCTCTCGTACGGGGGCCGTTCCATCACCATCTCTTCCTCGCCGCTCCATCACCGTCTCTTTCTAGCGCTGCATCTTGATTGACGCTCTTTGTCTTTATCGGTCGATTTCGTCACCGTCGTGCTCTCTCTTCCTCGCGCTGCTTCTTGGCAGGTTTAGTATCCTGTGGTTTCTTAGTTTTCATTTGAAATGTGTATGAAATGTCTTGGCTCAATTGATTCTGATTTGTGTATGAAATGTGTTGGCTTAATTTATTCTGATTTGTTGCGGAAATGTGTTGGCTCAATTTATTCTGATTCGTTTTGCAGGATGAGAATGCATTGTTGCCTGAGTTACTTATAAGTTGTATTCGTTTTGAGTTTTGTTCGAATGATTTGAGTTTCTCATCTTTGTTGGAAAGTTAATAGTTTTATCTTCTAATTTGTAACGAAAAACTTCTTGTCAAATGGTACTCTACTGTTCTAGATCTATGGGATCTCTTGTTGAAATTAGCATGGTTGAATGCTCATTTGTCTGGTTGCAATAATCTAACAAAGAAAAAAGTTAGTGCAATGTGATCTATTGTAGTCTTGGAAAAAGGGAGGCAACACAAAAATACCAAAACAAATCCCAGGAATTCCTTTCCCCGACTCAACAAGAGTAGAAAATATAGAATAGTCCAAATAAAATACAAATAACTACATTAATCACACAAAGAAGAACAAGACAATTTTTAACATGGAAAACTCTTTCAAAGTAAAGGATAAAAACCATAGAACCTCTCTCTGGTCCAAATAAAATGTTCCACTATAAATCAACAATGTTTACAGCAATAACACAAGCCAAAAAGTGCCTCAAGAACTAATAAACACAGTTACAACACCAACAAACAAGATTTACAAACATTGTGTAAAGAGAAAAAACAAAGGGCTCCGATTCTTCTAGCAAAAGATGACCTTCCCGACTTCAAAAAACAATCTCCACCGTTCAGAATCAATTTCCAAATGTGCAAATACTGACCAAAAATCAGCCCAATCAGACCATCGAAACACTTCCAATCGTGGAGTATGATCAAACCCATCACTGTTATTTCTAAACCCAGGCAGCTGATGTTCTCAGCACTCTAATTCACGCATTAACCGTCAAAATCCGATTTCCACTGGTCAAATTCAAGAACACAAAAATATGAACAAACTACCAAAAATCACGACGATTAGACTACAAATGGACCTTCAAACGTTGACTAAAACTAGCTGGACGAGTTGACACTTAGAGCAGAAAATTCTCTCTTTTGTTTTCTTTGGTGGCTGCACAAAATGAGACTCTCTAACCCTCATGTGGTTGCTCGAAACATAAGAAATAAACGCTAATGGGCTTACCAAAATAGGCCTCTCAACAACTTAGGGTTTTTTCCATATAGGAAGGGACTCAATAGCCTAACATGTAGTTGTTGCTTTCATTTTGTGTTCTATGGTTCAAATTTGTCATTAATGGGTCTTATAGTTTTTGTTTTAATTATTGCCATGGATTAAATAATATGTTTGTCATTACAGGTTAAGCTTGTAAAGTCCTTGGTATAGAAATTTGTTTTCTTTGTACGTTATGCTTTCTTGAACAGGTGACCTTCTTCATTCAGTATCTGAATTATTGAGTAACTATTTGTATTGGATCTTACTAAGCTGGTGGATTTAGTGAACCTCTATGTTAGTCTACAAGCTTTTCACCGTTTATTTGGTTGATCAGTTTTTGAAAAATCACTTGATTCCTTTATTTGATTTAAAAATTGAAGAGATTTTTTAAAAAAAATCCACACACAAAGGGGGAGACCAATCTCCATAGTAAATATGAAAAATCTAGATGCCTTGAGGTTTGAACCCAAGACTTTTTGGTCTTAGGTGTGGGTGCTTACCAACTGAGTTACCTAACTTCGGTTAAAAATTGAAGAGATACATATATGGTATCATACACTCTGACTTTTTAAGCATAGGAAGAAGCCTGATTGATAAGGCTGTTTGGAAACATGTTTTTTGAATCTAGAAGATGAGTTTTTTGCCTACAAAGGAGTTGATGACACAAAAGCGCTACAAGCCGAGCCATGCTTCGAGTCATCTCTACTTGACATATCAAAGTTCGACGAAAAGACTAATTAGATAGGTGTATGTAGTTATTATATTTTGGAGTTCATAAATATTAAATATTTTTAATGTATTTTAATATTTAATCTACCTGATATATCGAAGTCCGACGAAAAGACTAATGAGATAGGTTTATATAGCTATTATATTTTGGAGTTTATAAATATTAAATATTTTTAATGTATTTTAACATTTAAATATATTTTTGAATTAATTAAGATATTAAATATTTTCATTTTTATTAAATAAATTAATAATATTAAATAATAATAAATACAAAATTCTTGTTTGCGACGAAATTTGTCTCAATACAGTTGGTTGACTTGTTTTCAACGTTGCGACGAAATGTTGACCCATCACAATTGTTGCGACGAACTTTGTCGCAATTTTTTTTGTTTTGCGATGACGTTTTGCAACCACATTTTCTTCGCAACAGCTGTTTTGCTACCAAGTTCCATGGTTTGTGATGAATTTCTTTTGTCGCAATTTCAACTTTTTTTTTGTAGTGATAGGTCTATTCATATTTTCACAAAGATTAAAAAAGGTTAGTTAGAGATATTAATTTTGATAGGATTTTCCAAAAGTACCCATGTCACTGTCCAATGGGATTTTAAAAACATAATTTAATATGTATTTAAATAAGGACGATATTATAAAATTTCACATAATATTATGCTCGAAAAGACAACAAGGCTATATAATATGAGACAACATGAAAGGAAAACTGCTTATTTTTATAGGACGAAGGGAGAATAGTTGAATGACGAGTTCATAAATGAAGTTGCAAACAGATGAAGGAACAAATCGGTATTCAGGTTATGGACAGAAGGTGAGTATGACAAGTTTTAAATGCAATGTTATTCGTTAAAACAAAAACTTCTTATTTGCTCCAGATATTACAAAATATTTTATGATCAAATTGTCACTCAAAACATTTTATTGTGTTGTTGCTATGACAGTCTTAATTAATGGGTACGGTCTTAGTAAGTAATGATAACATATGACTTCTAATCTCCGAGTGCTGACTTGCATGTCCATCTCCAGTTTGGTATATGCACTGTGCCATCCGTGCTAGGTTCATTGCTATGTCAACAAAAGCTTTCGGGAACATAGACCTTGCAATCTGATTATCTGTATTCATCTTCTTCCATGTTTCATCAATCAAATAATGTATGTACTCTAGAGCTTCTGACTCTGAAGCTCCAGTTTCAATCATGTAACATTGGATTGATTTCGGAACATCACCTCTCTTTAGTTCATCCTTCACAATCAGAACATTGATAAATTAACAAAAGAAACCACGAAACCAAAATTGAAAGGATGTTCATTATCCTCCATGGCCCATTTGAGCCAGCCTAACTGGGTTGGTTGGATGGAGAGACACATTTGAGTTTGAGGTCAACCTATCTGAATTAAAACTCGAGTGAGAATGTTCATTTGAGGAAATTTTTTTGGAAGATTTTGCATTATGTAGTTTGCATAACGATGATGTTCCGAGATCGTCTGCCAATCTTAAAATCATTGCTGACCATTTCATTATTGGTGGGTTGTCCTTCAATAATTCCATGGCTTCTCTTGTTATTGGATTTGTAACACAGGAATAAGCATGGACTAACATCACAGGAGCAGCTATAGAAATCCATGCGTTGTCTATGTACTCTTGTAGAGTTGGTGTATAGCCATTGTAGTACCACTTGGCCTCCAACAAATATGATTTACACAAATCTAGCCACTGAAAAACAGAAGAAAAAACTACAACTAAACCCAATCCGAGAAACTGTAATAATTTATAATGAAATTGACGATTCTAATTACTTTACAGAAATATGATGGTCTGAGATATTTAATATTAAAGTCTGAGTTCATACTGACCCTTAAATGGTCCACGTTGGTACCGACACTGAAATAGTAAAAAGAAGAAAGGAAAGTGACTTGCATTATAAGACTTGCCTAATTAACTGATATGGACCATTTAAGGTTGAAATGAATTCAAACTTTAATATTAATCTCTGCCGTTCCCATATGTTTTGTCCCATTATATTTTTGTACAGTTAATGAGCCAAATTGATTGGTATTTAACAATATTTATATATTCATTACCGCTTTTTTAAGATATGGAATGATATGAAATCCTTGTTGCTTAAGAATGTCAAAACCCATTTCATTTGTTGAGTTGTAGAGTGTTAAGAAACACAACTTCATGTAGTTTGGAAGCTGCTCTATTGCACCGATGTTTCACCTAGAATGCATTATAAGTTAGCTACATATATAGATCATTTAAAGAAAGCATGCGAAGTAGTGATGGACTGATAGTAATAAAACGAACCTTTCGACGGCGGAAGTGAAATGTTCAAGTTCATCTAATGTGCCATATAGTCGTCAATTGTTGTTAGTAGTGCATTGACCTTGGTGCTAATTCTCCTAACATAGCTCAAATCAGGCTCGAATGTTAACCCTACTGTCCAAAAGAAATTCTCCATTAGCCTATCTCTTGCAAAGCTCAGCTCTTGACCAAGACCCGTGTAGCTCCACCACCTACACATAATTTACACAAAAGAACTTGTAAATTTAATATTTGGGTTAATTTTCATTTATGTAAAATCTGATTCCATCCGTTATGCAGCAAGAAACTTCAACAATATAAGAAATTAATCATCTCGCCTTGACATGTGTTTAAGATCTTCTAGGTGTATTGCTTGTACATGGTTGAAATCCAATTTGGCAAGTTCAAGCAGAAGAGGATTCATGTGTTCGTATTTTTCATAGACTTCAATGAACCACCTTGCCTCCAACCTCAGCATCCTCCAACGCAGTGGAAGCTCCAAGGCATGGCTTGCAAGTAGTGAATAATATTCGTCGCCTTTTCGCTCTTTGATGAACTTCTTGAGACATTTTGTTGCCAAAAGTCTTGCATCCTCCAAGATACTTTCACCTTCCTCCAAAAGGAATGTTGCTTCATACAAAGATAGTATCCCTTCAATGTCCTCACAAAGACATGCCATGAAGTCCCCCTTCTTGTCCTTGAAAGTATTGAAAATTTCTGTAGACAACCATAGGATGCTTAATTACAGTATAAATGAACAAAATCTATATATTTACAAATGCGAATTGCCTAAGAATTTTATCTTCAGTATATAAATGAACGAAATCTCCACAATTTGGTTTACGAGTCTTTATAGGAAAATACAAAAAGGGATCAACCAAGCATTAGTTTCATTTTGTAATTGTAGTAAATATTTTAGCTTCCATCACCAACCGTTTGTACATAATTAATGAGGCTGAATTTACTCAACTATAGCTATTTATAGTGTTCAGAATTCAGTCACAATGAAGACTTCTCATCCTTCTCCACAAATGTGTTTAGTGAGATCAAATTTAAAAACTCTTCCCTTAAACTCAGCTTGTATACTTATAAAAAAAAACTCAGTTTGCATCGCTAAACAGGCCACCACCCGTGGGTTGAATATATAGAAATATTCTATCTATGTATGTACATACCTTGAGAAACTTGGTAGCCATGTTCCCGTAGAAGTCTGAATTGAAAAGCTGTAGCACGTAAATTTCCTTCTGTATGTCTACTATGATCAACATAGTTTTCTTTGTAAATACTTCCAGTACTCTCTGTGTGTCTTCCTCAAATTGGTAGCTTAAACCAAGCCTTTGCAACATTGCAATTAATTCCATTTTTTCTGTAGAATTATCTACTCGGTCAAGCAGATTCCTTACTTCACTCTTGAGGTCGTTGATTCTTTGTGTATTAGACTCTCCCTGCTTATAATTATGAATCCACATCAGCTTGCACTAAGGTATTTAAATATTTGTTAACTATCTAGAAGACAGATTTGGTTGAAGTACTTCATTTTATTTATTTTAGTAAATTTTGTTAGGGGAATTTCTAAAAAAAAGTTTGTTCATATTAATGTTATATTTTGTAGGTTTTGTAATAATTAGTGATAAGTAAATAGTAAAAAATTAGGGACATGATACATTTTTTTATAAAATTAGTTATACAAAACCTATAAAATATGCTATATATACTATCCTCCCAAACAAAGCTATCAATTTTAAGCGCTGGTTGTTGTTATTAATGTATCATTTTTAAATTGTGATGTTTTGTATTGTCAAAAAAAAATTGTGATGTTTTGCACGTAATAGTACTTCATCCGTGAAAGAAAAGCAAATCATTTTGTTTTTTTGGTGAATCGACGTTTTTTTCTTTACTTTTGTTTTTTGGTAAATCGAGCACAAATATATATATAGTCTTCAAACTTTTTTTTTTTGTGTTTTCCAAACGCCAAAAAGAAAGAAGTCAGTTTATGCTTAGTTAAAATTTAAATGCACTCTGTTAATCATAAGTACATAATTCAAAATAAACTAAAATAAAATGGTTACTACTATGCATACCGAAAATCCAGTATTGAGGGACTGGATATAATCATTATTCCAAATGGTGGGTTGATAATTTGCAGATCTTCTAACTATGGTTTGATCGGACTTGTTTGGCAGGGAAAGGAAAGAGGTAATAATATTGGCTGACAATTTAGGTAAGAAGAAACTCCGAGGCGTTTTGGTTAAAGAGGCTATCGAAAATGACGGAAAACAGAGAAGAGCCATTGTTTTTAGAAGAACTTTATGGTTTTAATGCCTTTATTGTTATGCTAACTTGGATGACCTTGCAAACTAATGCATGTATTTATATATCAAGTAAAAATTCACTGTACATTTCGATCTGAACATCTCATTAAACAGTGGATTGCACTAACTTTCTTGAAGTTGAAATATGAGATGTCGTTGTCACATTAAACATGATTGCTTTCCGTTCGTTTTTCTTTTTTCTTTTTTATAAAGAGTAACCTTTTCTTTAATCTATATCTATTCTATAAATAGCAGTATACTGTATACGTGAGGAAATTCAAAAGAACATGTCTAAAATTCTCCTAATTTAATTGTAAAATCTCTTATGACACATGTTAGAAAATGGATCCACTCATATCGGGTTATAAGTGACGTTTGAACCCAAATTAAATTAAGTATTCAAATGAGTCTGTGAACCTAATGAATTTTAGTAAATGAGCTCTACATATATTATAAGAGAACTTATATAGACCAATATAAATAGGTACATTACAACCTTAATTAGGGTTGGTTTCTTTAGTTAGTACTATACACAAAACAGAAAACTCTCCCTCTTTTTGGTTTGTGCCGTCAGTCTTAGTGGCTCATAGGAAAAAAATTTGTTCTTTATTATATACTCAATCCTTCCTATAAAAAGATTGTTCTAATGGCACTTGGATTGCAAATACTTGCTACTTTCTTGTAGTTCCAACGAAGGTGATTTGTGGTGACTAACAGTGGGATGTTTCTTTCGTATCCAATCGAGTTCTTCCGATGTACATTTCGAGGCAGGTTCTCGAACCCCTATTTATTTATTTGCTCATTAATTTGTTGTTTATTCTTGATTGGATGCTTTCGACACATAAAAGCTAGTACAAAAAAGAGTTGTTAACTAAATATCTTTTTTTTTCAATTGTAATTTTCTTAATGGCTTCGAAGAAAACAACACCAACAAAGGAATAGCACGGAAAGAAATTTTTAAAAACTATTCCTTTTAGAGAAGTAACAACATAACCTAAAATTCAGTTATTTTTAGCATTTGACTAATTTAAATTCGAGCTAAGCATAATTTATATGGGTGATAAAGTTTTCTCTACTAACTTTTAAATTTTTTCATACTCAAGGTTTGAACTCAAGAGCTCTAATTAAATAAGGAGAAGTCCTTACCACTCTACACAATTCTTGGTGATAAATTGGTAAGTTTTTCATAGTAGAATGCCCTAATTGCAAATTAATAGATTTATTAAATTATATAGTAAAAAAGGATAAATTCACACATCTATTAGTGAAATTGGACTATGAAATGACTACGGAATATGTATTTTAACGTACGAGTTTTGATATCCCAAAATAATATTGTCAATTAATGTTGTTAGTTTTTGATAGATTATAGAAATAGATGATAAAAGGTTTCCTTAATTAATTGATGTGGGAACAAGTAAAACGTGGAATGCAGGAAACAAAATCACCTGTAATTAAACCATGAGGTTGGCTTTTCCTTATATGAATATTAAATATGAAATCATGTGGCAGATTAATTAATTATGAATCATGGAACAACATGTTTAACGTTTTTTACTGTTAAATTTTAGTGAAAAACTTTGTTATCTAGATCTATAAAGTAAATAGTTGTTATTTACAATTATTAGTTGTTGTTTTTTTATGCGTGAACCAAAATCATGAATGTGACAGCCACCATGAGTCACCATTTCCCTTCTCATGGCGGTTTATGCAATTATTATTATTATTATTATTGATAAGTGGTTTATGCAATTATTTATGGTTGATTCCCTCGTTTAGCTTGTTAAGAAGGGTAGGATTTAACATATGACGAATGACATTTTTTTTCTTTTTTGTTTTTGAATAGTAAAGTGTTAGGAAAAACCGGCAATAGAAGAATGCGGAATTAAACAAAGAGCAATCACACAAGAACACAAGATTTACGTGGTTTGATCAATAACCGATCTACGTCCACGGGCAAAGAGTTTAGTAATTCTATTATTCAGAGTCGAAAGCAACAAAAGACTTACAAGATTGTTCTCAAACCACCTATTTATAGTACAATGAAACCCTAACCAAAATAGGCCACCTAAAATCCTAAAACACGTATTAGAATCCTTCCTAAATAGGAAAATACGTCTAGAATAGGTTACACAAGAAAACTAGAAAAAACACGGTCGAGACACACCAAGACACAATCGAATTAGCCTTGGCCGTGTAATAAAAGTCAGGACACGACCTGAGACACGGACGTGTCCTAAGACGTGTAATACACTGTCTCGTCATTCCTTGGTCTTTTCTTCTCCAATCCGTCTCATTTCGACTTTACTTCATCAACTATCAATCATGACTTCAATCTTGATCAAGAAAATCGACCTCAACATTAACAGGAATGATTGCAATTTTCAAAGTTCAACACTTTGAAAAGCATGAAGACTTCATTGTTGAATGGGAAGCAGCAAAGACGAGAATTTTTTGTATATGTCGGTCATTTGAGTATAATAGTTTCTTGTGTTGGCATGCATTATGTGTGCTTCGCCATTCAGGTGTGCTTCACATCCCTTCTCATTATATTTTAAAGCGGTAGACTAGAGATGCAAATGATAAATATAACTACATAAAAGTTTCAAATGAGCCTAACTGGGAACGAAAATGGTATAGCGCATTATTTCAGTTAGGCATCTTATTAAGAAAACAAGGATCGATTTCTCAACAAAGTTCCAATATTGTTCATCTTGCTATGAGAAATGCCTTGGAAAAGTGTAGAGCTATCAACAATTTTGGAGAAAAACGAAGGAGATGTAATTCTTATGAGTTTATGGACAAGAAAAATATTGACTATAACTTAGTCAATGACACCATATTAGATTCGAAAATATCAAAAACAAAGTAAGCTCCTAAAAGACTCAAATATGGAGTAGAAAAGGGCCGCAAAAACAAATATGAAAATTTTAAGAAGATTAAAGGAGTTGTTATTTTACTTTTTTAGATATTTGACTAGTTTTTATGTTTACTAATATTTAAATGGGCTCAAAGAATACTTTTAGGATTGGAGTGAGGAGCCATAAAAGCACCTATCAGGAACTGGTTCAAAAGGACTGAGAACAACATGCGGTCTGAGACTCACTTGCTTCAAAAGAGGGAGTTATGTAGGCTGTGGTTGTTCAAGAAATGGAGCTCTTATAATTGTTTCTTGACAAATATTCTTGAAAGACTTCACAGTTTTTTTGGTGTTGTTTAGATTTTCTTTTGAACTTTTCTTTCAAGAATGCTTCAGCAATATCAGATTTTGTTGGTGTTGTATGGATTATGCTTTTTAATTGCATTTAGTGACATTGATGTGCTCTTCGACGTCATTCTGTTTTTATGTTGGATTATGCATGATGTGTTTGAATCTATAAGCGGAGTATTATAATTTTCTTTTAGTAAAAAATATTAACATGTCTACTAAGCTAGTACCTGACGATAATTCTAGACATTTATGTGTTGAGTTATAATGTCAAGCGTGTTTCAGAGCAAATTGAGGGGGGGAGAAAGAACAAAGATAGTGTAAAAAATGGAGAAGAAAATGCGAGAAGAAACATGATAAAAGAGGAATAAAAAAAGACCAAGCAAAGAGAAAGAGAGAGAGAGAGAGAAAATAGAATGGAAAGAGAAGAAAAAAAATAGAATGGAAAGAGGGAAAAAATATTAATGTAGATAGAGAAAATGTGAAAACTAGGAGAATAAAGAGAGAGAAATTTTAATGACCAATAAAAGAGAGAGTCTCCTATGAGAGTATTCTTAGCATTCCTCTTGTGATAAATAGAATTACCGGTTTCATATTTGTTAAATAGTAGAATAATCAAATTTAGTTTGGGAAATACTACAATTTTGAAACTGAATCTCAACAATGTCATCTCCATTTAATATATAAGGGGCAATGACAATGGCGTCCCTGTGTTTTATTATAATTTCTTATTACGTCCCTAAGTTTTAAAAAGGATCTTATTGGATCCTTGCTTATAACTGCATTAGCCCAGAACATATCCTTAATACCTAATATTGGCATCACAGGTTCTGCACAAAGCATTTATATGCAAACTAGAAGGAACAAATGTCAGGATTAGGTATTCAAGATGTATTTTGGGCTGACGCAATTTACAAGCAGGGATGCAATATGAGTCTTTTCAAAACATAAGTATGCAATGAGAGATTATGAAAAAATACAAGAACATCATAGTAATTCCCCAGAATATATAACATCAAAATATCGTCCCAACACGATATTTTAGTCTGCATGTTTCTCTCTCTACCACCATTTCCTCTCTTTACGCTCTCTCTTCTGCCTCATTCTCACTTTATGATTCTACTACCCTTTTCCTCTCTCTCCTTGACAAACCCTAACCATCATCGCCTTCTCCTCTCTTCCTCTTTATCCTCAGTAAACCCTTGCCTAGTTGGCGCCAAGTTGAAGCTTAAGCTGCTGGAGAGATGCGAACAGGGGACCAGATCTAGAATCGAAGCGTCTTCTTCCCTATCGCGCTTCTTTGTCTCGCTGCTCCTTTGTTGTTTTGCCTTCGTCACCGCTGTCTTCTCCTCTACTTCGACATTTTCATATCGTTGTTGCTCTTTTTTCTACGAAAAAGATAGAGAAAGGACAAAGAAGCAACGATCTCAAATCGAGCACCTCATTACTCCTTCTGATAGAGAGAAAGAGAGGATGAGGAAGCTGTCGTCGACAAATCGAGCACCACATTGCTTCTTCTCTAGAGACAAATGATCTCAGATCTTGACGGACAAGAAGAAAGAGGCATGTGGTTGCTAGAAAGAGAAAGGATTCAAATTTTCGTTCTGTTTTAATTTTTTTTAGATTTTTGTTATTGCTTGTAATTTGATTTATCTTGTTAATGTTTTGACGAGAAATTATATTGATTTTATTTGTGTTTGTTTAATAATGTATGTTTATTACATTAATGGATTTTAGGTTTTGAAGAAATTTGTATTGATTGATTATGTGTATGATTTAGAATATTGATTTTGTGCAGGTTGAGTTTTTGTTGAGTTTTATGGTAGCGGCGGCTAGGTTTGTCAAACTCTAGCCGTCTGTTTTTTTATGTTGATGATGGCGGAGATTGATCTGGTGTTGGTGGCAATGGAAATTTAAAATTGATTTTCTATACACTTTTGAAGACCTTCTGAAAATCTCTTGAAGACCATTGTAAGACCTTTGAAGACCTTCTGAAGTCCTTTGAAGATTTTCTAAAGACCTTCTGAAGACCTTTAAAAACTTTTGAAGACCTTCTTCTAAAGACTTTTGAAGACCTTATAAAGACCTTTGAAGATCTTTTGTAGACTTTTGAAAACCTTTGTATATTTCTTTAAACCAAATTAATTATCATTAAATTATATTATAATTTGTAAATACTAGTACACTGATACATTTATATATAAATAATTCAGTTTAATTTTTTAAAAAATACACTTAAAATTTATTAAATTAAATTTCTTATAAAAAAATTCTGACATTTGAAGATTTTTGGAGACCTTTTGAAGACCTTTGAAGACTTTTAGAGACCTTCTAGAAAATCATATATTTTTTAGCTGGAATTCATTTTGTCGCGAAAAAATCAATTTCTTGCAAAAATATCGCTATTTCTCGCGAATATGGTATTTGTCAAATTCAGTTTGTTTTTTCTGGCATTTGTCAAAATCAGTATTTATTTTTGTTATAAAAGTGTGATTCTCCCTTCTTTTTTCTCAAAAGATTTGTGGTTTACAAATCAGATGTCATATATTTCACTGTGATCACATGATATTCGATGTTTCAAGGATAATTTTTTTCGTGGATTTTGGAATAGTGTTCAGTAAGTTCTTGCAAATCACGGTTATTTGAGGTCCGAAATTATTTATAGAGGATTCTGAAGATATTTTTTTTACCAAATAAAAGATAAGAAAGAATACTCGACTGTCGTGGTACCGAATGTTCAAAGAGTTATGGTTAAGAATGGCATAAACTAAGCCTCATCACTGTAATCTCTAGGGCAAAATAAAAGGGTTGAACCAAGGCCACAAAGTCCAATCCTAAAATAAGACTTGAATGCCTCCAAAAAATACTCCCTCTCGAGCTTAAATTTTGATCACTACAAAACTCAAATGATGCCTTAATCACTCAACTACCACATGCGGTGGTGAGAGTTTTGGCAATATATAATTGAGTAACTTGCCAGATGATATACACATGGCTACACTCAGCAAGCAGACCTTATTCCTTACCTTGGACATGTTGATATTCCAATTATTAGCCTCAACACAATATTGCTTCAACAAATGAGCAGATAGTTTGGTAAATCATATTCGAGTTAGCCATAAATTGAACTTCTTCTTCAATATATATGAAGTAGAGTTCAAATTGTTTAATTTCTTGGGAGCAATTGTTTGTTTAGGGATGATAATGGGTATTCCATCAGTACTATTTGTATTTGTATCCAGTTAAAGTATCAATTTTAACTGTGTAAGAATAAGAGTAATACTTACATTTTACTTTGCAAATACCTACAAATATAAATATTACTCTACTTGAGATGGACCACTATCTTTTACTCTAATTTCACTTAGGGTATGTTTTGATTGCAGAATTGTAATTGGAATTGGAATTGTAATTCTAAT
>CAODLS010360918.1:0-12516 GCA_948243855.1 Flueggea neowawraea
CATTACTATATTTGCACCATTGGACGTCACTGTGTTGCTGGACAGAAGCTGGCAATCGCTGTTTCAGGTACTCCTGGAGCATCACCGCCCTCTGCTACTCCCTCCCCAGCTACTCCTACGCCTCCTGCTACTCCTTCACCCGCAAGTAACTCACCTGATGACTGTGCTCCAACACCCACACCAGCAGGCTCCACTAATCCTGCCTCACAGGGCCCTACTACTAGTTCCCCTCCTCCGCCTGGGTCTTCATCTTCTAAGGTTTTGGCTAGTGTTTTGGTCTCTGTTGGGGCTATTATGATGGTTATGTTGTTTTAGAAACTTAGCACTGTTGTGGTTGTGCGTATATTTTGTTATGGAAGGTTTGGTCCATTTATTTTATTGGGCCAATGGTTTGGTCCATTTATTTGATTTGCGGTTTTTGTGATTTTGTGATGCTCTAGAGTGAGATGAGAGAATTTACAGTGATGATTCTTTTGTAGTACCATATTTCATTTGTAATAAAATTTATGTTGACAGATTAACCATATGTAAAACAGTTAAATTACATTCTACTCCATCCGTCCAAGAATGAGTGACACAAAAAATGCATTTTGACGGCCCAAAATAATTGTAATTTTTTATGTGATTATTCCAAAAATGCTCTTGTTCATCTCTTTAAATTTGAGAAAGTCTGTTTGTTGGTTTCAAGATATATTAACTTTCATTATACAAATTCCCATGATTTACTAATACTAGTGCTCCAATAGAATTAATTGTTGAAATTTGACTAAACATAACCGTTAATGCTTATTCGGAAATTGCCTTACAAGACACACACGCAAACTATGATTCGGATATTGCCTTTCAAATTCATAGTTGTCCGATTCATAGTTTGCGCGTGTCTCGGGCATCCCATTTTTTATTTTTAGTACCAATTTGCTATGGGTACTTACCACAAATAAGCAGCAAAATAAAAAGAAATTTTCTAAAATAACAATATTTGAAAAACGTACAAAAAATAGAAACATGAAATAAAATATTCAAAAATACAATAGTTTGACCGCATGTTGAATACGCGTCAGAAAGTTGACTGCGCTTTAACCAAACCATTTAAACCAGTGAGAAATAGTACAACCTGAGTATAATATGATTATAGAGTAGTGTTATGAAGGCTCTGTTAACCAGTAAATACTGAGTACATATGGAGTACAACCTGAGTACATACTAGTGTTAATGAAAGCTTTTTTTGACTAGTATAACCGAGTACACGTGGAGAACAACACGAATACAATTACTATAACAACAAAATTGAAACTCTTTTGACTAGTATAATCGAGTACATGTAGAGTACAACACGAGTACAAATAACAAAAAAAGACCAAAAATAAACAACAAAACACCAACGAAATAAAGTACAAAACCAAAACCTTTATGTTTTCTTTGTTATTCGAGTATAACACGAGTACATGTGGAGTAAAATTCGAAAAAATGAGAATAAATCATAAATATTAGATCAAAACGATTACATTAAGAGTACGAGACTGATTTAGTAATTGGTAAATGTTTTAAGTTGTATAGAAATTTCAAATTACTCCTTCTATGGGAGCCAACTAGGGGTGACAAACACTAGCCGCCACCCTCATCCCGACACTGCAGATCTCGCTCTCTCGCTCTATCTCTCTCCTTTCAATCACTCTCCCAATCCCCTCTCTCTATCTATCGTCAGCCGCGCTCTCCCACTCTACCAGTCGCTGCTCCAACGTCACCCGCATCCCTCGTCGCTCATTCGATGTGGCTCTCTTTCTCTTCGTCCGTGGTCCTCTCTTTAGATCTCGTCGTCGCCTTTCTTGTCAGTCGACCTCTCTCTAGAACTCGTTGTTGCCTCCCTATTGCTGCTGCAACTCTAAGGAGGTCGGACAAGGACGGTAGCAGAGGAGAGAATAAAGAAGGAAAACACAATTAGGTTAGAGAAGAACGAGAGGGAGTGAGGTGCATATGCAAAGAGAGGAATAGATGGGATGGGTAAGGAGAGAGAAATTAAAAAAGGTAGATATAAATATTGTTGTATTATAGAAAATATAATTAAAATTGTGTTAAAATAATTATTTTTTAAAAGGATGTAATAATGAAAACAGAAATAAAAAAAGATATATAGGGTGTAATTTCCTCATTTGCTATTGACAATAGCTTTTTTTTTCCTCTTTTTACTCTGATATTGTGGAAAATTTTCTTGTAATGTTTTAGATGTAAAAAGACCATAAATATTGAAAGATTAACTAGATTGTGATTGCCTATAATTGCTTTTTTCTAACTACTTATTTCATTCAAAATTAAACTCATGAATTGTTTTAGAACGGTTTTCTTTTGTCTTCATAACTTTGTTGTTGGATTTCAAAAACAACACTCTACTTGTCAGGGAATCTGGCGATTTAAGATACGCGAAATAACAAGAGCAATCACACAAGAACACAAGTTTTATGTGGTTCGATCAATAACCAATCTACGTCCACAGGTAGAGCACAAATAATTCTACTATTCAGAATAAAAAATAAGCATAATGGCTTACAATAGCGTTCAAAGACCACCCAAGACGTTCCCAAGCCCCTCTTATATAGTAACAAGTAATACAAGTCAAAACTAATTAGGAAAACCCTAATTGAAACCCTAAATCCCGTCAGAATTTGTTACACGGTCAAGGAAGCAAAGACACGGACAAACACCTTCGAGACACGGTCACGTCTTCGCGTTTGTGTACCTCCAGAAGACCGACAAAGCAATACACGGGCACAGACACAGCCGTGCCCAAGGCCGTGTCCTCCCAGTTCTCTTCTCTTCTGGCTCCAGTGAATTACACGGCAAATCCAACGCCCGTGTAGATCCCCGTGTCCGTTCAACAACTCTTTTTCCTTCACAAATCCGTCCTTCTTTGGCTTGTATCACTTCCCATAAATTTTTGGCTTCAATCTTGATCAAGAAATTCATTCCAATCTCAATATTTAATTTTTCAAGTGCTGAGAATACTCCTTGATATTGCTTAAAACTCATCAACTAAGACCTTCATTGCTGATGTTAGTCAATCTACTTAATCCATGCAGAAGCGCGTTATTTTTACGCATAGACACTCCTTAAATTTTAGGTCTTAGTTCAGATTATTTAAGCAACACTGATAGATATTTCGAATACTTGAAAAGTTAGACGTAATAAAATATAAATGTCTATAACTTCAGAGGGTAAGCCATAACTTAGGCCGGCATTTCTTTAATCTATTGTACCATGGGTGTCATTTGACGTATAGTTGTCATTGTGGGGTAGTAGGAGTAGTTAATATGCCATTTGAGTTTTGTGGTGTCCCAAGTTAGAGCTCAAGATGAAGAGTTATCCTGAAGGCATTAAAGCCTCATTTTAGGAATGAATTTCGGGATGTCTGGTTTGGTCTTTCTACTTTATCCTACTGATTAGGACTATAATGATTAGGCTTAGTTCTCGCCAAACCTAATTATGTCTCTTGAAACAATGGCAAATATAGCTCGAATACTTACTCTAAGAGAGAGTAAGCTACCAATGGTAGACTATTGGTAGTCCCTCTTATTTTTTCAGACAAAAAGAAGGACATTTGACACGTAGTCAATGATCATTAGACAAGTGGACCAAACGTTCATGTTGCTGGAATATTATGGCATGGGTTTGGCAACTGGCAGATGTAATTTGTACGCCAAGCCTCCGGCAATCATAACCCAAATTTTAGTTGGTATGTTTGGAGCACCGCCTATGACTGGGGGTCCCACTTTATAAGCTGTCACGGCGTGATAGGATCGCCCGAACTAATCTTGGCTGCCGCTAATGTTCCTCGTTTGTTTGAGTATGAATGAATAAATAGACAGAGACAAACTAAGGGAAAAGAGGACAGGTAGTGAAGACTGTAACATGCCCTAATGAGTTCCAGCCATGATCTATTTGTAAGTAAGAAGTAGAAGAAAATATTTGCTTGGTTTTGGTCCATGTCGGTTGGGAGAGGTAATTGTCACTTGGTTCATGTGTCTTAGTCGAATCGGTTTGAGTTTTTTGATCTACAAATCTGTCTGATTTGGAAAAAGAAAGATTATTTGTTGGTCCTATACAGGCACTTTGCGTATGAACTAATTCATTTCTAATGGGAATTTCTATTAGGCTATTAACATTTTCATTGTTGACATATAGCATAAGTTAATCTCTTAATCTTTATAATTTTAATAATTAATCTTTATAATTCTAATAATTAACCTCTGTTGTTAAAAGTTATAAACACGTTAATTAGTTTGAGAAAGTGATTTGGTCTAGCGGTAGTCAAACTCACCCGAGTACTTTAAGATTTGAGTTCAAAACTTACCTTAAATGAAAAAGAATTTAGGTAGATTAGAAAATGTTTCTAGTGAGATTCTCATATGGTAAAACAAAAAGATATATTCCTTTTAATAAAGATCAACTAATTTATATACTAATTCAGTTAAGTTGAGTTAGTGTACTAGTAATACCTCTCCTTATCAACTTAGCTAAGCTGATTTGGAGAGAAGTGGGTTTTTAGTATTATTAATATACCATAATCTCATAAGAAGTATCAAAATACTAGTAAAAACATGAGCACCATAACTTTGGGATAAACCACACCTAGCTAACCAGTGAGTCCACAAGTTGACATCGCGAGGGATGTGAGTAATTTCATCTCGCCAGTTCTTCATTCTCAGATTATGGATACCATCCACAATTGTTTGACGATTACCTCTCTTGGTGTAGAGAGAACATGTCAAAGCTTAAAAGGCAACAGAACATAGTATTCAAGCATTTAAAAAGATGTTATCTTTCGGGGCAAAAAAAAAAGATGTCATATTTATAATGTGCAAATTTAAGTTTTCTCCTGTGATTAATTAATTATTTAAATTAGAGAAATTAATTAAAGAATATCATCTATGTAATTAGCATCTGATCCCATTGACTTTAGATAGTTCAATAAAGCATATTTAGTTTGTATGATTAGAAGTGTAATCAAGCAGAATCAAGCTGAATAATAGAGTTTTACAGTATTTAGGTTTGACTTGTTAAAAAATCTTGACTTCAAGTTTCAACTCAATTTTTACTTAAACTACGTTTTATGTTCAATATTGACTCATTCATAGAGCAAATTTAAAAAATTGTTCAAATTTACTCGTTTATGTATCAAACTATACACTGTCACTAGTGGTCGGCTAATTTACTATCCTACTTATTATCGCCAATACCCAAAATTGGCAAGCCTTGAACATGTAATCCACAACATTCCAAACCTGGAAAAATGCAAGGCAATATGTTGTGTTCCAAAACGTGGGAAATCTATAAAGATGTTCGTGAGGACAGCTCAAAAACTGTGGGTAATGAGCAACGTAGAGTAAAAGGGATTACGAGGGACCTAGTTAGTTTACCAATCATTTCATGCACTATGAAATTGATGTAGCCTGCTAACTTAATGTTAATTTGACTTCTCATTAATCACTATAATGTTAATTTGACTTCTCATTAATCACTACTGACTTTACAGATTTTCAACAGCAAATATAATAAATGTTCCCAATGATCGGAAGGAGTGTTTTTTTTTTTTTAAAAAAATAAAGATCATACCTGTAAATGTATTGACCCAGCTAGATTAATTCTACTAAAATATTTATTATATATTTGTCTACTCAATTAAGTTGATCTTATAAATATATAGCGAAATAATAAATCGCAATGAGTGATTCAGAAGCAAAGAAAAAAATGAAAACCCAAACTAAAGGATCATGTATATCCAAATTATTGACCTTAATACAGGTATTTCAAAAAAAAAATACAGGTATGAAGAATTGAAGGCTAATATTTATAGAAGAGGAAATTCTAGTTTATGCAACTGCGTGCACACACAAGTAATAAAAAAAAAAATTCTCTTAAGGGCTTTTTTGAAACTACAAAAAATATGTTGGATTACTTTGAGAATTTGAAGAAAGGGCAAAAAAAAATTGATGCAGATATTTACAAAATTTAGGCTATATTTAATTAAAAAATATTTTTTTTTGTTTTTCATGTTGTTTTTATATTTTAAAAATTAAAATATTTAAATAATATGTTTGTTAATTAATTTTTTCTTAAACAAATTTTTTATTTTTTTAAAAAAATAATAAAAAATTTTCTTAATTAAACAGACTGTCATTTTCTTTATCAAATCCCTTATCTCTATCTCTACTTAACAAAGAATATCAAACCAGAAAAGTCCCCTTATCTCTACCCTCTTTCCTCCTTCTCATCTCTAATATTGAGAAGAGGAAGTGAATATAGGATATGGAGAACTAACATGGTGCTTACAAAAACATTACGGGGATTTGAAAAAACACTCTACGAATCTTGGACAATACCTCTATCCCAAAGAACCTTTTTGTTCGTGGATACAGAACCATTAAAACAAACATTTTTTGTGCGAAATGTTTTCAAACCCCAAACTTTTTCATCTTGTTCAAAATATTTGACACGTTTCTCTTTGATTCATGGCCACAAACATGTTGGGAATGAAAAATCGAACAAGACCCATCTGAACTCAACTAGAAATGAACGTCGTTATCCTTGGATTCCTAAGACTTTTTATTTCTGGAAATGGGTTTGCTTATTCGATGCATTTTTGTCAGTTTTTCTTCATTTTGTTGCCATGGATGAATGAATCGCATTGAAGAGAGGAACCAAAACTCTTTAGAATAGTCGGAAAAGACCATCAGAAAGTGAAATATATATGTTCGGCTCAAGTCCGCCTAGTTTGGGTCGCGTAAGTTGACCTAACCAGAGGTTAGGGACGACCTCATGGCCCTATCGTTTATTTTTCAGCTTATGAAAACTGCATGCCGATTGGATTGGATAGGGGTGTACATGTCAGTTCACTCTTGTCATCCAAGTGTTAGCTCTTGCAAACGCCTTGCCGTTTTTCTGTGCTTTTCTCACCTATTCATACTTAAAGTGCTCTGTCGTTTCCCAAACATACTGGCAAACGACCAGTCGTCTTTTGATAGACAATTTTATTATTTCATAATTAAAGAAATTAAAATTGAATTTTCTTATAATTGCATATTATTTACAGTTTTTCCTCTTGTTATGCCTTTTGTTATATAAATAATTCATCATTTCAATCACCATTTCATAATAATGGGGAATAAGCATTGGAGGAAAGTTCTTGTCTTACACAATTATTCAGGTACAGTTCTAAAGGTAATGTATTTATAGACACAGGAGTAGAGCACCAATGCTTTTACCACACGACTTGTACAATGGCTTGGAGCAAAAAGTTAAGAAATGCTACTCAAATGGCACCACATCCAGAGGCCCTCACCTTGGGACACAACTTTGCTAAAGAAGGGATACTGCTTAGAGGATTCTAGTTGGATCCATTTTGAATCTAATCATTATTGTTATATTATTTTTTTATTAATTTTTTTTTATTAGACCCTTCTTCTCTAATGATTTAAGTAATTATTGAACTCTCGTATAAAATCTATTATTGCTCTATTTTTCATTTATTTTTTTTATAATATATACTACATAAAATATATTTTTCCATAAAAACAATTAAATATTTTTAATTAGTGAGAAAAATGGTACATTTTTTTAAAAATAAATTACAAAAATAATAAAATAACATAAAAAGTAAAATTACATTGGAAAAATAATTTAACTTTAAAAGTAAAATTGCATTTAAAAAGTAAAATTACATTAGAAAAATAAAATAACATTAAGAAAATTATACTAAAAATTAATAAATTACAATAAAATTTCTATTTCATGTCCCATTTTGCTCTAATCTTGGCGCACATCTTCTCATGAAAGGCAAGTTGCATTACACTCATGTGGTCGGTGTCCTTCATGATTATTTCGTATTTTTTAAATGATATTAATTCATTTGTCATGGCTTCTGATTCAGCCTTTTTGGATGCCCATTTGTCCATGACATCTTCCTCAAGCCATAAATCACTTGATTGAATCTCCTTTACTTTCCCTTTTCTCTTTGCCTTTGCCTTTGATTTTGATGCATTTTGACCCATAGGAATGACTTCATTATTGTTAGCATCCATCTTCCCATTTGTATCTGCATTTGACAAATTCGTGTAGGCACTGCTTTCATTAGTCTTTGTTCTTTTCGATGACCGTGGGAGCGGGTAGTTCACTCTCCCCTTTGGCTCATTTTGTTAACGTCTTTGCATTCGTTCTATGACCATCAATAGAATTTTCTCGTTGAAATAATCGAACAATACTTGATTTTCAATGAATTCCGTCATAAATAGATCAAAATATTCATCCATTCTGCTAGATACAGATGATAATTTTGAAAATGTGATATTTGTTGAGTGGTGTTGAATGATGCATTTATTTGTTCCTTGTATGTATATATATAAATATGCATACCTGTCTTTTGACAACTAGTTTTTATGGCTAGTTTTCCTAACGGCTAGTTTCATTCAACAAATTAAATAATTTGTAAGAAACTTTTCATATACAATTATAATAAAACATTTTATTAAAACTATATTAAAAAATAAAAAACCTACGTTAAACTTACAAAACTAGAGTAAATTACATTACACAAAAATTAAAATAAAAAAGGAAATTTTCAATAAAAAACTTCAATAAAAAACTTTAAAATAATTTAATTAAAGAAATTTAAAAGAAAAAAGATGAACAAAAAATGGTCCAACATGAGTGACTGTTTGGTAGCAACGATCATTTTGACCATTGCCACCAAAGGTAAAAAAACAAAAACAATTATTACAGCACCTGCTGTTGCGAGGCCCCCACAGCAGGTATCTTGAACCGTTCCCTTCAAAACTTGTGGAAAAAACAAACTCCTCCACAGTGGGAGTTTAACCCACTCGGAGTTCAATGAACCTCAATTGAACCTCCAATGGAGTTGCTCGTATGCAACTATTTTTGATATGTTCGGTACCATTTTAGATATAACTTTGAACCTCTCAGCGTTGGAGCCTGCAGTATTAACGGACTATAAACTAAATGATATTAATGCACCTATTTTAAATGTTCATTTTGATGGAGACGTGAAGTGTCTTCAGTCCCAAGTCCCAACTAGCACCTTAATTGAAGCTAAAGATGTCTTCTGCTTTGCGATGAATCCGGTTGCTAGTGATGTAGCTGTATTCGGTAATTTTGCTCAAAGCAACTTCAGGATTGTTATTGGCCGTGATAGACAAATCGTTTCCTTCAAGCAAACAGAATGTGCAAAGGAATGATGTTATTCAGCTTATGAATAAAACTCCTATTTTTTCTTCCTTTGATCAAACGATTTGAACAGTTGTGATTTAGGAAATTTTCTTTAAAAATCTAAACAACATTAAACATCTAAATATTTAACTAATAATAGAGAATCCTCCTGATGCTACATCTGAACTAGACATGGTCAAACCCGAACCGACCCATTGACCCGGTCTAGTTCTAGTTCAATCCTCTTAAAACCAGTCGAATCGGTGGTTCTAAATCGTTACCATGTTACATCTGAACCGTAAATTAACCCTTGAAAACACCCGTGGCGTTTCTCATTATGGCACTAATCGCCCTTGAACTTTGAAACACCGCTGCATCAGCATTGATTTTAATCCAACTACCTGCAAGTCTGTTTGTGGCACTTCTCCATGATTTGGCTCCATTCTCCGAAAAAAATCTTTCAAAACTTGCATATATTCAGACACCATTCATTAAAATCCACCATCTCTTCCTCCAATACCTGCAATTCTCCACAGTTCCACAGCAAACTGACATTTTACAAACAGATGCAAGCTCAATTCTACACATCATTATCAACAGATACATATAGCAAGTGAAAAGCATACTTGGTTGATAAGCAATTCGACAATGCTCTCCAAATCACATACAACATTTTTGGAGGAGCTTTCACATGCCACAACTCACTTCAAACATTTCTGGCAGTATGTTGTGGACTCTTTTCCTCTTAAGTACATAATTTTTGTTGTCCACTCCCAATCAAATACAACCCTAACTTCTCACCCTCTTATGTCCGACAATCTTCAATATTTCGAATACTAAAAGAGGTCGAGCTCCACATCCCTGTACGTGACCATGCTCTCCACCTTATCTCTATTCCATCTCCTACCACCCTCCAATAATTCTCGTACAATCATATCTTCCACACCATCCACCACTTGAGATACAATATGAGTTTCGTTTGCAAGGTCACTAATGATCCAACCTTGGTGTTTAGGTCTGCAACCTGACTTCGAAAGCTTCTAAGACTAGGGTAGAGCGCCAAATGTAGCTGGGATTCAAACCCAACTCTGCATGTCGAAAATTAGAATTTCGAAAAGACCCTGCCTTCATAAATTTTGCCATCATGTATTCCGAGGTCTTGACCAACTGCCACCCCTTCCAGATTTTGATCTTATTATATACCTTCTACTTCACAAAATCAAAATGTTATTTTCTGTTTCTCCCCAACGTTATAGGCATCCCAAGGTAGCTGAAATGTTCATTTGTTTCGACAACATTCAATAACCAGCACAACCTTTCGCGAACATCAGTGCTGGTGTTGACTAAAATAAACTGACAACTTAAGGAAATGAACACTCTACCATGATGCACTCTTATAAATATGCAACATCTTTTTAACAGCATTTGCTTCCTCCTTTGAGTTATCCGTAAAGAAACGATGACTTACCGAAGAACCATGAGCAAACTTACCGAAGCACCTCGAACAAATATGGCGAGAGATGATGTCTCTATAATAATCCTCTCCAAAATCATTGGCCTCGGCCTCTGAGCACAAAAAGTATATTAAGCCTCACTATAGTCACATAATATATCATCACCAATGCAATTCACCTATCAGCAAAACCCAAAGCCCTCATCAGCATCCCTTCAGGAAATCCCCATTCAAATTACTTACAAGCTTTCAATATATCAAGTTCAACTGCAACTAATCCATTCACCCCAACCCGCTTTCTCTTCATGTGATGCATCACCTCATAAGCTATAATGATATTATTCGTTATTAAGCACCCTGGAACAAAGGCGCTCTGATTCTTAACAATAATATCAGGTAATAATGTCTTCAACTAATAAGACGTTGATTTAGTAATTAATATGCTAGTATAAAGAAGATTTTGGTTGTTAAAAAGACAAATTTTCCAATCTTAGGAAAATACTCACTAAAATAGAAACAACCCATTATGATTCGAATTGCAAATGTTCATTTCTCACAATAACACTTGTCGAAAAGGAAAAAACCGATAATCAAACTTCGAAACCGATAACCAAACTTCGAAATAATGATCCATTATTTAAGCAAAATAAAAAAAAATATGCTTTTAAGTTAGTTGATAATACGCTGAAAACTAATGCATCTTGAAAACTGAACTGAACAAACTGAATCCTAATTGATAAAATAATTTGAAAAAAAAGATAAAATAATAAAATTTTAAATTATAGCATTATATCTAACAATGGGTTAACGATGGCAACATGTAGCTATGCTTTTCCAGAACTTGCCACCTTAGAGGTGCACTGATAGATCCTAGGATTAGAGCTAAATAATACTAGTTTATATACTTGTTAATATATGTTTTGGTGCAAAATATTTTAAAGAGGTGAGGTGGCAAAGCTGTGAGGTGATGATTATAAATAGGGAGAGGATTGTGAGGTAGGGGTCATACGTGATTTATGAATTGTTAGATCTGATTTTGGGAGAGAACGCGGCCTCTCGAATGCCGTTGGGAATATCTTTGTTTTGTTTCCAGTTTTCTAATAAAAATACCACTTTTATTTCATCATTCTTCCACATTCATATCTGTTCTTTTTATCTAATTTGCTGAGTGATAGTTGATCCTATCAATTTGGTATCAAAGCAACCAATAGGGCTGTAATCGAGCCGAGCTCACTTAAATTCTCTAAGCTCGAGCTCGATACGAGCTATTATTTATGTTCGAACTCAAACTCGAGTTGATCGTTTAGAGTTCACGAGCTGTTCGAGCTCGACTCGTTTAAAACTCGTTTATGAAGTTCACGAACTTAGCTCGTTTGAAGCTCGTTCTACTCGGCTCGTTTGAAAACTCTAATAAAGCTTGGTTTGTTCGACAACTCCGTATCAAGCTCGTTCGTTCGACAACTCGTTCAAAAAACGCATTATTAAGCTCAGCTCGCCTCGTTTAGGAGCTCGAGTTAATCATAATTCAAAATTTTCCAACATTCAACAACAAAAATTAGATACAACCAACAAAATCAGAATGCTCAAAACCCATAAATCAATATTCCGTTAACAAATTCCTTAAGAAATGAAGAAAAAACAAGCAACATAACCCATTTAACCAAACCATTTTAACTAAATATTACTAACAAATCAAGAACCGAATTACCAAACAAAAGGGGTTTTAAAATTTAAAAGGAAAAAAACAAAAAGGGCCCCTGGGTTCTCACACGCTCGGTCCTATGTTCTTGAGGTTGTTGCAATTGTTGAGGAGAGTCCTGGATTTGGGTCTTCTTTACTCTGTAACGTTT
>CAODLS010360947.1:0-14008 GCA_948243855.1 Flueggea neowawraea
TTTTCATTATTGGGTTGTAAATTAAATACGACCTGCATGCTGTTTATTTTATGTAAAATTTATTTTTCATAGAATATATTTAATTTTCTAAATATGAAGACCTTATAATCAAGACAAGAGATGGAGCCCAAGAGGAGGAGAGCCGACCAACTCGAAGGAAGACATTAGATGTAGCTTCTTAGAGTTAGGTTTTTGGCCCATGGTGTGTCACATTTAAATTTATGCACTTTATTTATATGCTTTGCATGTATGAACGTATGGAAATCCGTTTATGCCATGTAATCCGTTACAGACTAAATCCCTACAATAGTAAGTCATAAAGTGCCTTCCTAATTCGAAACTTTGTCAAGGCATCGATCGTCGAAACTTGGGCTATGCCAAAGCTAGGCATGTTAGATTATCTTTGTGAGGCAGGGGTTACGATAATTTTTATGCCTAACACTCAAATGTAGGTTTGACTTAACATGGGTAGTGGGACTGTCCTGACCCTAGGCATTAAAATAGGATAGTGCCTAACATAATATGTTAATCCATTCGATCCAAGAATTATATAGGATATAATTGGAAAGAGTTCCTACCTAAATAACTAAGTTTTAGGTGTACAGGCTTAGCTTGACTAAGATGAAGTGAAATATGGATTTTGGCCCACAATCACCAACACAAATTATTTAAAGGGATATTAATTTGAATTGTGGGATTATTATTATTATAAGACCTCATATCTAATCTTGCATACATATTTTTTAGATTGAAATGACATCAAACAATTCACAAATCTTTTCATTGTGATCTGTCCTTGAGAAGGACAAGCTCAATGGGACTAACTTCATTTACTGGTCTCGAAACTTGATAATCATTCTCAAGCAAGAGAAGAAGCTTGAAGTCCTAGAGCAAGGCTTGCCCAATGAACTGGCTAGGAACGTCACTAATGCTCAAAGGGAGGCATTCAAAAAGGAAAAGAATGACTCCAATGATGTGACTTCCCTCATGTTGGCAACCATGAGTCCAGAAGTGCAAAAGCAATTCGTGGATATGGAAGCCTTCGAGATTATGAATCATCTCAAGGAAATATTCCAAGACCAAGTCCGTCATGAAAGGTTCATGACCACTAAGGCATTGACTTCTTGCAAGATGGCTCTGAGAACTTCAGTAAGTGCTCATGTACTCAAAATGAAAGGGTATATTGATACTTTTGAAAAACTTGATGTAACCATTTGCAAGGAACTAATAATCGACCTCATTTTGGGGTCACTACCCGAAATTTATGACCAGTTTGTCATGAAATTTAACATGCATGGGACGGATAAGTCTCTTGCTGAGTTGCATGAGATGCTTAAAAATGATGAGCAAAATATCAAGAAATCAATCCCGTGCTACTGGTTCAAAAGGGTAAAGGTAAGGGTTGAATGGGGAAAGGCAAGCCCAAGGCCAAACCCAAAGACAAAGTTGGACCTAAGTCAAAAGGCAATGAGCCTAAGGCACCTAAGCCCAAGCCACAGTAGGAGGGCATGTGTTTCTATTGTAACAAACATGGTCATTGGAAAATGAAATGTCTGCCTTACTTGGAAGAACTGAAGAAGAATTGAGGTGGGGCTTCCATTTCAGGTATCTTTGTTATAGAAGTCAATCTATCTATTTCTGTATCATGGGTATTGGATACCGGATGTGGTTCTCACATTTGTTCAAATATGCAGGGACTCATAAATAGGAGGATCTTTGCGAAAGGTGAAGTCGACCTAAGAGTTGGGAATGGAGCAAGGGTTGCTGCCCTAGAGATAGGGGATTTTCATTTGAATATACCTAGTGGACTTGTAATTCTTTTGAAGAATTGTTATTATGTTCCTGCTATGAGTAGAAATATTATTTCGGTTTCATGTTTGGATTTAGATGGATTTACTTTCATTATTAAGAATAATGTTATTTTAATTCATCGTAAGGACATTTTCTATGGCGATATTTTGCTTAGTAATGGAATTTATATTGACCACAAGCCCATATATAACATTGATACTAATTGGGTTAAATCGAACAGATTAAACCCAACATACTTCTGGCATTGTTGTTTAAGACATGTAAACGAGAAACACATTTCAAGACTCCATAAAGATGGAATTCTTGACTCATTCGATTTCAAATCTTATGAGACATGTAAATATTGTTTACGTGGCAAGATGACTAAAAGTCCCTTCAACAAACAAAGTGAACGGGCAAGTGACTTATTGGGCCTAATACATATTGATGTATATGGACCACTAAGCACATCAGCTAAAGGTGGTTATAGCTACTGTTGGACCAAGGGTGGTCAACATTGAGATTTCTCTAAGTTTTGATGATGAACAAACTGCAGAATTTGACCTGAGGAAGATTCACGTACGTGTGTCCAAAGTCAAGTACGTGTGTGTATGTTACGTACGCCAATGTAGTCTCAAGTACGTGAGTTCAACCGTGAACTAAAACAGAAGCTATTGGAAGTTGGAAGAGGTGATCATCACGTACGTTAGATAATGTTCACATACGTTAGAGAATGTCACGTACGTGAGAGGTATCAAAACTACGTGAAGTATGATTAGAATTAAAGCGGGAAAATTGAAGTCTTGAATCAATTGAAGGCATAGAGCCACACGTACGTGTGACATCAAAAGTAACGTGCGTCAGACATACAAGACAAGACGATGATTTCAGTTCAGAATATGTTTTTTGAATTTCACGTGGATCGAGACAAATAGATAAAGCAACGGTCAAGTGTTGATCATTCGCGTACGCAAGAATAAAAAGTCACGTATGTCACATCTAACTAAAATACATGAGATTAAGTTTCAAGTATGCGAGATGCTCCGAAATGAAAACAGAAGCTACTGGATGGTTCAGACATAGAAGTCATGTACGTTAGTTGTTATTCACATACGTGAACTGGGGATCAACTATGATCAACGTACATGCATGTAGTTATCACGTACGTGTGATGAACATCAAGTCAGGTAAGGTATGTAAGATTTGTGTCACGTACGTGAGAAGACTCTGACAGTGTATTAAATGCGCCTCATTTAATACCACAACGGCTACATTACACCCCACAACGGTTTGAAATCAAGAGATAAGTATAAATACATGCTTGGGAGGATAGAAAGTACCAACAAAACATCTGGGCATTGAGTTCTTACAACTACCAAGCATCAAAGCATTGAATTTCTCATTTATTGAGACAAGTGTATTTGTTCTTCAATTTCATTCTTTATTTACTTGTATCACTAGCTTTTAATCTGTTGGTGAATGTTTGTGAATACTTTTAAAAGAGTGATTGTGAGAGGGATCAAGAGTAGATCCTTAGGTTGATTTTTGTTCTTGAAACAGAATCAAGAAACTTGTAAGAGTTCTCACTTAGCTATAAAGTGAAGTTGTAATCTTTGAGAAGATTGATAGTGAAAATCCTAAGTGGTGATACTTAGGTAGTGGATGTAGGCATCGAGTTGGCCGAACCACTATAAGTTATTGGTGTTCTTTATTTTATCGCACCTATTTTCGAAGAAAATTCAAAGCTTCTCTTACCACACTATTCAACCCCCTTTCTAGTGTGGTTATTGACTCTACAGATTATTCTTCTGAGAATCCATTGTAATCAAGGTTTGACTGTCAAAGCTTAAGGGTAGTATAGGTTTTCTTGTTATAGCCTTGAAATCAAGAGTTAGGCTGTTAGTGAGCCTAGAAAACTAGGGTTGGTTTTCTTGTTTCGTCCCTAAAACAAGTGTATTAAAGGTTTCTTGTTAGCCTGCAAAGACAAGGAGTTATAATGGTTTCTCCTCCACCTAGAAGTAAAAAAGTATAATGGATTCTAAACTTTCTAGTGAGACTCTCTAGTGAGCTAGAGGAGTGGACGTAGGTCAAAGAGGACCAAACCACTATAAATTAGGACTTTGATCTTCTTTCCCTTACTCTCTTAACTACTTTTGAGTTTATCTTTTGTTGTTTCCATTTTCCCATCCCTAACCTTCTCTTTCCTTTTTTTTTGACCATTCCCTTTACCCATTTTTTTTATTCTTAATTTCTAGGGTTTCCTTCTTCTGCAAATGAAGATTAAGCAACTAGAAGACCTCGATTGCGATCCTTGTCATTTGTACGATGTCGTTCAACTTCGCCACCACCACCACATGATGGTCAGAGTTGACGCCAAGAGAGCTTTGCTCAGAGCAGGTGCTCGGATCCTCTTTTACCCAAAAAAAAAAGCTAAGATGTTTTTCGTTTGAATAGATGAATTCTCTTGTACTAGAGAAAAGGTTACTGAATCTTCTATGGCTTTTACTCATCCTAGTACCAGCAACATATGCTACTGTGGAAATCACCACCAAAAACATTATTGTTGTTAATGTGTTATTGCTATTGAAATTGATGCCACATTTTGTGAGTTTTGAAAGCAGGCAAAATCATTTGTGTATCTTAATCTAGTTCTTGGTACTGAGTGATTCCATAGCCGAGGTTATGATATCTAGGAAGTCATTTTAAAACAATGCGGCTAATTTTGAATGCAATATTCTGAGTGATTGGTGAATAAAGTAAATTTATGAATAATGTAGATTGATTTTGTATGTAGATTGATTCGTAAATATTAATTTAGATGTCTGTGTAAGTGCAAGATTTAATTGGAAATCTTTTTTCTTTTGTTTATCTTTTAGAACATACATAATTTGAAGCAATGCCAATTTTATGAGACATGTGCTCGGAGAATTTGTTTTGGTTGTTGATTTGGATTATCCATTGTTGGTTACAGAGAATGCGTCGTGTGGTAGGACTACTTATGTTCATTGTAAAGCTAGGAGAGAAAGAACGAGCAACTGGGCAGAGTTGAGAGAGGAACATGTTTTGTGTGATTAGAGAGAGAACGAGAGAGAGAGAGAGAGAGAGAGTTGATGAGAGAGAAAAAAAATAGAAAGGTTGTTTTGGATGTTTGGTTGGTGAGAAAGCGAAGGAAAAAAAAGTGGAGAGAAAGGAATGGGGAAAAGACTATAAGGGTATTTTTGTCATTAAATGTTTAAAATTAGTAGGTAACATGTGTCATGTCAGATTTTCTAATGTGTCACATTAAATTTGACTAACGGTGATTAATGGAGGGATCAAAACGGCTAATTTTGAAAACTGAAGGACCGCATGAAAGATATGGTCAAACATCAGGGACCGCAGTGGATTTTGACCCAAAAAAAGCGACAAAAAAGTAATCAGGCAAGAAGAGATAAAAAAAAGAAAATAGGGGAGATGGAGAGAAGAAAAAGTAGAGAGAGACAGGAGAAACAAATGTACCAGTTTTGGAAATATTTTATCAAAAGGTATCATCATGATATTAAAATCAAGTGGTAATTATGCGGTTCACCAACAAAACTTTGCAATATTTATTCCATACGAACAAGTTATGCATATTACAGATACACTTCACAATATTTTGTCTGTATGAGCCTGACTTTTCAGATTCACTGATATGTATTTTCAAATTTACGGAGTCTTGTTTATTTGTTGTTGGTATATTGTTGATATTTTTCTATATTTTTAAATTCAAGGTGTCTTGTTTATATATTGTTTAATATTGTTTCTTGTTTATATATTGATTGAATGTTGTTTATATATTATTGATATGTTGTTTATATATTTTTTTAATATTGAAAATAATATATAAACAAATCTGTAATTTATATGTTGTTAATTTGTTATTTATATATTTTTTATATGCTATTGATATAATGTTTATATGTTGTTTTTAACATATAAACAATATATAAACAACATTCAAGTTTTAAAACAAGACACAACATTTAAACAACATATAAACAAGTTTTAAACATGTCTGAAAAATGAATAGATTTTAAACAAATTTTGAACAAGTTTAAAACAAGTTTTAAATAATTCCATAATAACGTAATTTATAAAATTGGTGGCGAACGTATGTAATTTTGAAATTTCTACGAAAATATTGAAAGTGAGCCTCTTGAATATGCAAATTACAAACTTAGCCCGCATGTATCTGAAAATTGCCCTAAAATCAACCTAGTTATATGTTCGAGAATAGCAAAGTTAAACCCAAGAGACATTTAATTTCCTTTAAGGGCTAAATACAAATTCATGGAGCCCAAAATATCTATTACGGATGTGATAATTACGCGGTTCACTAACAAAATTTTGCAATATTTATTCCGTACAGTCCACTTTTGTTTATTACAGATACACTCTGCAATATTTTGTCCGCACACATGTCACTTTTCAAATTCACGGACAAGTTATTACTGTATGGAGAGAGGTATTTTGTACAGACGTACTATGTTGTTTATATGCTGTTTATAAATTATTTATATGTTGTTTCTTATTTATATATTGTTTGATGTTGTTATATATTATTGATATTTTATTTATATATAAACAAATATGTCTTTTTATATGTTGTTGGTACTTTGGTTATATGTTGTTTTCAACACATAAACATCATCTAAATAAGATATATGTTGTTGATTTGTTGTTTATATGTTGTATATATGTTATTTATATGTTGAAAATAATATCTAAATAAATCTGTAATTTCTATGTTGTTGATTTGTTGTTTAGATATTATTTATATGTTATTGATATCTTGTATATATGTTGTTTTTAACATATAAACAACATATAAATAAGATATCAACAATATATAAACAACATTCAAGTTTCACAACAAGAAACAATATATAAACAACATATAAACAAGTTAATGAATAGATTTTAAACAAAATATTGGACAAGTTTTAAACAAGAAACAAATTTTAAACAAGAAACAACGTATAAATAACATATAAACAAGTTTTAAATAAGTAACAACACATAAATAACATATAAACAAGTTTTAAACAAGAAACAACATATAAATAAGTTTTAAAAAAGTCCAAAAAATAAACAAATTTTAAACAAATTATAAAAAAGTTTTAAGGGATTCCCTAAAAATATAATTTATAAAATTTTTAGCATAATGAGCATAATTTGAATTTTCTGCCAAAATATTAAAAGTGGGCTTAGGAAATCTGTAATATGTTAATATGGGCTTCATGAATCTGAAAATGGCCCATTACGGATTCACACGACATATTTTCAATATTTTAAAAGAGAATTAGAAAATTATGGATGCGCGGACCAAATTTTATAAATTATAGATTCATAAACTTGTTTATATGTTGTTTAAAACTTGTTTAGAATTTATTCATTTTACAGACTTGTTTAAAACTTATTTATATGTTGTTTCTTGTTTATATATCATTTGAATGTTGTTTATATATTGTTGATATCTTATTCATATGTTGTTTATATGTTGCATATCTTGTTTATATATTGTTTAAATATTTTTTATATTATTTATATGTTGTTTTCAATATATGAACAACGAATCAATAACATAGAAATTACATATAAACAATAATTAAACAACATATAAATAAGACACCTTGAATTTGCAAATACAGAAAAACATCAACAATAAATCAACAACATACCAACAATATATAAATATCAACAACAAATCAATAATATACCAACAAAGTATAAATAAGACATCCATAAATTTAAAAAGTCGCGTGTGAATTAGAAAAGTGACGCGCATACAAAAGAAATATTGTAAAGTGCATTTGTAATATGTACAACTCGTTCGTAGAAAATAAATATTGTAAAGTTTTGCTGGTACATTGTGTAATTACCACTTCCTTTAAATATAGAGGAAATTGCACAAAATAGCCACTTTTTGAAACCTTAGTTAAAAATAACCACCCAAAATTTGATGATGTAATTGTAGGTTTTAATATTTGAATTTTACCCACTAAAGAGATAAATCCTTGTGAAATCTGTGTTGAAACATCATACAATGGCAAATATGTGTTGAAACTGCTTTAAAACCTTGTTGAAATATCATAATTTTTTCAATTTAATATGTATGTGTTGTGAAAGCCATGTTGAAACTACAATGAAACGTTGTTGAAACATCATATAATAGCAAATTCATGTTGAAATTGCGTTGAAACCTTGTTGAAACATCATACTTTTTTTTTGCAGCATATTAATGTGATTTTTTATTACTTGAGGAAGAAGGGTAGATATGATCATGCCACAAAGGACATTGTTAGGTTCATCATGATAAATACATATTTTAATCAGTTCATGTAAAGTATGTACCCAACATATGTCGTGGGTGGGTGTAAACCTGATTTGTTGAGCATATCTAACAATATTGCAAAATACATAAGAGTGTCTTGGCTTGAATGACATATGTATCTAAATGATATAATAAAGTTTTTGACAAGTTTTAATTAAATTTCAATAAGAATTTATTCATCAATTTTGAATATTATGCTTTTTTTGTCTTTTTAATATGTTTTGAACTTATTGATATATATTTATTAGTGTATTTTTAATCCAATTATTATTAGTTGAAATCTCCTATGTTTTTAGAATTAGTCAATAAAAAAGTTTTAAATATAATTTTATCAAGTTTTCAATACATATTTTTTAAGAAATCTAGTTGATCAATATTTTAATTTATGGGTGATTATTTTTATAAAAAACTTCAATAATTTATGAATATATTTAATTAAAATTATAAAGTGTTCATTTATAAAATATATTTTGGTTTAGTTGATTACTCACATTAAAAATGTAAAAAATCCATAAATAAGTTGGCAAGCCCAACTTGGAGCCAAGCCCGTAAATTTTCGGTCCTCATTGTGTTGCTCTTGCATTCTGTCACATTTTCCAGAGAACGCAGGTTGAGAAATGGGTGTAATCGCAGCAATGGGAGTTCTACTGCCTTTCCCATTCTACTACTGGCTATGGCCGAACCCACAAACATGGGTAAATCTATGTTGGAAAGGTCGGGATCCATGTAAAGTAATGGCGAATGTTTCTCACTTCCTTAAGCTGCTTCAGTTCATTTCTCTTTATTCAGTCTCTACTCTCTCCTGGCCTCCACCTCTCTACTATTGGCCCCTCTTTGGCTTTGGTCAGTTCCTCAACTTCAGGTCAGTCTATCAAGTAATGACGAGTTTCGTGTATTTGTTCTATTTTTCGTTTTGTGAAGTATTGCATAGGACTGTTGGTTGTGCTTGGCCTTCAAGTTTGGTTTAATTTGAGTGGATACTGAATTTGGATTGTTAAAGTGAAGTTAAACTGTTAATGTTGAAATAGTGACTTCCAGAAAATACATGTAATTGCTTTCACCTTGATGGCGTTTCTAAACTTGGACGTCTTCATAGATTCATTTGATCATTTTAAGTATGAGTTTTGCTAGTTGTTGATTTCTCGCTCCGTCCCAATTTAATAGGCACTAAATACTTTTCAGGGAAATTAAAAAATTGTAGTTTTAGTAGTTAAAATCATTTAATTTTATACGATTTTTTATTTATGTACTTTGACTAATTATGTTTGTAATTAATGAATTTGTTAAAAAAAAATTAAATAAAGAAAAATTTGTAACTTCATTAATAATAAATACAACAAAAAAAGAAAGTGTGTTTATATTTTGAGACATTTAAAATAGAAATTATGCCTATCAAATTGGAATGGAGGGAGTAATTCTTAAACACCACTGAGTGCCAGTTTCAATCAGATAGGTCAATATGATTCCCATTTGGAAGTTGGATAATTTCAATAATTTAAACTTTGATCACATGGTTTCGGTTGAAGAAATTTTATCTTTGACCAAAACGTTTCCTTCTTGCTTTACAAGGGTTTAAAAGTACAAATTGGTCATTCAATCATAATGGAGGCAGCATTGATGCCAATATTTTCACCTGGACTTTGCACTGTTTACACTAAAAGTCTGTTTGTCTAATTTTCATTTATTGAACTTCATTATGCACACAGTTGTTGCTTTTATGAGGTAATATTTTCATTTTGGAAAAATTACTTGTAAGACTGATGCAACTCGCTTATCCTCAATGTTCATAGTTTGAACCTATAAACCAGTGAAAGAAATCATTTAGATGTTTGAATATTGGTGCACTGATTTGTTGTGTTCCCAAAGATTTAAATCTTAAGAACTCTTGTTTGATGGCTTTATCCTTCTTGTCTATTTACATGATATATTCTTTTCCTTTTCACTTTTGGTTTATGAGTGTTTAAGATTTCAATTGTATCTGTTTTGATGTCCAGCTGTTCTTTCTATACATCTCCAGTCCTCCACTCTGCTTTTATATCATATGGTCCAGCCAACAGAATATGTTAGCAGATCCACTGAAGTTCTGGTGTTGGCTTTGTACACCATATAAACATTCTCTAGCTGACTCTATGCACAGTTCAAAACTCTTTTTTTTTTTTAATTTTCCTGTTATTTACTCTATATGGAGCAATTAAGGATCTGTCCTTGTCATTAGGCCAATTGAATCAAGATTTAATGTCCCTACATTGTAAAGATTAACTAATTAGTGTTTGATTTGTTGAAGTGAGATTTTATTATTGCTACACGTGTGTTAGACACTGTGTAGTTCTAGTATTGCTATGCAAGCATTGTGTCATTTAGTACATGCAAATCAGAAGAGCAATTCATGAAACTACCTCCAAGGGACTTCCTCCATATCAAATCAGATGGTATTTATCAATCAAATAGAAATAATAGCATATTATTTATACATTTTCCTCTGTTAACTGTCCAAGCAACACAAATAGAGATGCAAATCTGAAAAATGTCTAGCAGCCTCTGCTGCATCTGTATAAGTTAGGTCTTGAAACTTTCCATATTTTTTCAGAGAATATACCAATCATTTAAGTGTTGATATGCAGCTAAACGTACTGATTCATTTTGCTTATCTCTTCTTCTTGTTATGATATATCTTCTTCTGTAACATGTTGCAAGGCATAATTTAGCAAGACCACTTTCTAGTTTTATATCTTATCTTGCAACTGACATGTTGCCATTGACTTTGGTTCTTATGCTTTCATTAAATCTTCAGTTGATATTTCCCTTCAGAATATCTTTTAGCGGCATGGTGTAGAACTAAGCTGCCTGAATTTGTTCGTCTATCTTGTTGCTCTCATCATGCTTGTACATTGTAGGGTATACCAGTTGCTTGGTGAATCCGGCACTTACTATGGTGTACGCTTTGGGAAGAGCATCCCCTGGGTTACAGAATTCCCATTTGGGTTTATAAAAGACCCTCAGTATGTTGGGAGCATGTTGAGTCTCCTTGGATGTCTGTCCTGGGTACCCTTCCAGTACATTCTGTTGTGGTGTTTAGGCTACATGTTCATGATCCATCTGGAGTCAAAGGAGGATCCAGCTACTCGTGCAAAGCAACTCTTTTGAGTCTTGACAGCACAAGTTTTCAACTAAATTCAAGGTAGCTAATAAGGCGAAAGTTTTGACTGATTATGTTCCACACATTTGCATCATTTCTTGTTTCCTCTATTTGATGATGAAAGAAGTGTTCATGACTCACTTGGAACAGTTATTTTGCATCTAACAGACCTTATTAGAGTTACATTTTGCTTTTACGTCGTAACTGAAACTTGATAATTAGAAGCATTTTTTCAAGGAAAGTTATTTGTGTTATAATATGCAAATTTCTATAATGTTTATTTTGCCACCCTACAAACTCTACTAATTACATCTAATTCTCAAATTATATCTTTAGTTTTATATTTTTCTTTATTAAATCAGCCAGTGTCATGATAACTTTGAGATATCTTACTAATCCAAATAAGAGTTAGGTAAAACTCGGGGTCAGTAAATTCTTCATGCTGAGTTTTAGAACTTTTCCATACCGAAGGCTTCAATTTTATCTCTATTTATATTACTTCACCATGGTTACCGTTCTCAACTAAATCTTTTGATGCTTGGATTTCTAGCTCACAATTGATAACTTCACTTAATTTTTTTTATTTAGAATAAAGAAAAAGATGAATAAATACATGCTGGACCACGAATAGGTTCCTACAAACGTAAACCATCCTTCTTTCTATACCAGAGCAAGTGATTCATCAAAAATTTGCATTGCCTGTTTAGCATCTCCAATATCAATGTCTTTCAAGTTCCCAGTCTTGGATGACACGATGGTGCATTTTTTCCCCTCTGCATTTGGGATAAAATTTCTTCCCTTTTCTTCAGAACTAAACAGTGCAATGCTGCAAGAATTTGCACCAACATAAAAATCAGCCTTCAATTTCATTGGAATCATAACTCAGTCATAAATTACTTATCACATGTTTCCTTTCTGGGTAACTTGCCTAGGCTTCTCACGAGCATTTGCTAGTTGAATTGCAGCTGTATTAGTAGCTATCACTCCAGCTGAGTCGTTGATAAGAGCTGCTAGCTGCAACAGACAAAACTTACAGTTCATGAAATGGAAGCAAACAACGGTAAGTTGTGAAACGACTGCAAAAAATTCTCTTTTATTGACATTTTAATGCAGTAACATGTTTGTTTTTCGTATATTTAACTACCATATAATATATTTGAATGTGTTCGACTTATTATTACTATAGATAGATGTATTACTCTATTTTTTTTACTATACAATATTTTCGACTAATCAAATAGACAATTTTTACCATGAAATCTATTGAGATTTATTAGAAAGTTGAATGGAAGAAGACACATACTTGTCCTGGAGTAGTGATGAAAACAATACCAACATCATACCCAATTGTTTCCTCCACATTTTCTCTTTCTTTCTCATGTGGAATCACAAAAACTGGCTTAAATCCCCTGTTTCCAAATGCAAAATAAGAATTACGAAGTAAAAAATTGTCAAAAGTTAAAAGTATAAATATATTGCTGTAATCATTTACACTGCAAATAAAGCAAAAGTCTTCTTCAAGTTTATAGACATCTAGTTGGTGGTTCAGCCATTTGTGAACAAATTCATAGCAGACCCTTGTTTTTTTTTTCCTTCAAACCATATGTATCTTCATTTGTTTTAACAGTCTAAGATGAATCTCTTGTTGCGGGTGTGTATAGTCCGGATCGAATTCGAGCGCTCTTTCTACAAATTTAGCTTGTATTGTTAACTGAGCCACAACTCGTGCCTATAGGAGACTTGATTTAATCCTTACAAAATGCTTGTTAGAAGAGAAACTAAGAGGAAAAAGAATACCTTATAGCATCAGTTATTTCAGCCCAAATTTCCATTGGTAGCAAGCTATCAGTATCGCCTCTAGACTGCATTGAGGCCTTCGAATCTGATTCTATCCCATGAATCACAATATATTTCCCCTTTTCTGCACCAGCACTCCTATATTTTGCCTCCACAACCTCTTTCAGCTTTCTCGATATTGAAACTTTTAATGGAGGCACTGGTTGTCTAGGAACACTTCGAAATGGTCTTCCCAACCAATCTATCATCTGATGGTACCTAAACAAAGCCTTTCCCAGATTAATCCACAATGCATATTACTTTGAGAACTTCCAAATTAAAGTATTAACGGTTTCTCATTTTCTTACAAGCATCTACTATTCTCTGAGAGAGATCCTTATCTTTTGTTAGATAAAATTTTTTTAGAGCTAATATGTCAAACAGATAAGCAACTTGATAGTTGAAATTCAATATCTAGTGTCAAATTATGACTTCACGTAGTGATTAATAGATATGGTATGACAAGAGTTGACAATTTGAGACGATAACAAAATATACAATTACGGTATGATACGATTAATACAAATTCTATCTGCTGTGTTTATATCGTGTCTAATTGATATGAAGATGACAAACACAATTACGACACGTGAATACGAATTGTTACCTTTACCTCTAACGATTCTAAGTTAATAAGGCAAGTATAATGTAGCAGTCTATATAGAAAATCATGATATCTTACAACAATAAACTCACATGTGATATCCGCCGTCTGAAAGATCCAGGCTGTCTGGTGTAAATGTTTCTGATAGAAGTAACCCTGCTCCTGCTGCATTTACATTAGGGTAAATGTAGCTAACTCTGTCACGAGCTGTTGTCATAAACAAGAATGCTGCATGCCCCAGACCTGCCAATTTTGTTGATAACACCATGTCATAGTACCTACCCTG
>CAODLS010360953.1:0-14409 GCA_948243855.1 Flueggea neowawraea
CATGCACCCAATTCCAAACCTAGTAGTAGGAAACACAAGAAACAAACCACTACAAACAACTCCAACCATCAATGGAAAACTCTCCATAACTTGATCCATCTCCTTCTCGTGCCCCGGAAACAAGCAATTAGTCACCCTATGATCCGAGAATGCAATGGCTATAAACACCATAACCGACATTACAGCATGAACAAAGTCAGTGAATCCAACTTTGTACCTCTCATCTTTCGGAACTTCCACGTCGAGCTCTGGCTTGAACACTGCTAGTCCCTTAGGAGTCACAAAACCATAGTAGACCTTCGCTTCAGGACCCTTGAAACTATCAGTGAAGTGAAAGAAGAAACAGGACATTGCACATAGGCCTAGTAAGGCATGGATCATCATGATACTAACAGGGGAGCAATCACCGGTTCTGTAAACAGAAGGGAGTACCATTTCGAATGTCAAAAGGGTTCCTGTTGGAAGGAAGTTTACAAGCATTGAAGTCTTGGAAATTGTCTTCTGCACCCCTTTCGCGACGGCACGCCTTTTTCGGCCAGGTCCAGGGGGTGTTATTTGTGATGATGGTAAAGATGGGTCGTTGTTGTCGGCTGTAGTGATCATATTTGTGGGTTCTTCTTCTTCTGGTGGTGGTGTTGCACTGTAGATTTTGATGCCATAACCTTCTTCAGTCTTCTCCATTTTCTTTTCAGAGTTTTGCAGACGAAATGTAAGCACAGGATGCAAAATTGAAACTGTCGATTGAAGAAGTACAGATAGATATAGGCAAATAATGTTTATGTTGAATAAATATAACGTAGTCTGTAATGAAAAGTTGTGTCTCATAGTTGGTCTGTATTTGAAATTGAGACGGTTACTGACGGTTAGAGTGTTACTGAGAACCGAATGTAGAGGTGAATTTTGCTTTATGGCCAAACGGATTATTTGTAAAAGGTGGAGCAGAAAAAAGAAAAATAACTGTTGTGACTTATCTGATTTTTAACTTCCTGGAAGATACACATGTTGCGAGTTCCTTATTTCATACACACCCAAAGCGGAGATTGTACAGAGTGATAATAACTAACCATGATGAACAATGTTTAGATATGAACTTCCACTCACAACAATAAAACCAGGATGGATAGAAGTCTAATTTGCAACATCCAATCAATGAGAATTGGAGTTTTATTTGCAATATTAAGAAGAAACTACAGCAAGAATGGCATTGCAGAATTGTTCGAACATCTAGGGAAGGCAACTCTGCAGCGGAATTCACAGCCAATTTGGGTAGCTCTTTCTCCTCGGGTCTTCATGTTATTGATGCAGCGCCATCAGGGCTTAGGCATATACTTAAAAAAAAACAATCATTTAAACAATTTATGGTAATCTGTTTGTTTTTCTGAACAAAGGACAAACATGCAAAAAAAATCCTAATTCCATTTTACCAACCGTATTGCCAGTGGCATAGTTAGGATTCTGACTAAGATGTGGTTGAATGCACATGCATTGGCGAAAAAATTAAGTTAAAATATTAGAATACATGTAGTAATTATGCAACTATTTTTGGACACTTGAACCACGAGATGATAGTTGATTTCGACGATTCGCCATGTTCTGAAAGCATTGCAAAATAGTTTCGTTATCAGTAGTTGCAAAAACTTCTTTCTTGATATGTATACTATCAAGAAGTCATTCATCTATTAATCTCTCATCCTATTTCGCAAATCAGTCTTGATAATATTCATGGTAGAAAATACTCTTTCAACAAATGCAGTTGCAACTTGAAGAAACAATACCAATTCAATCAAACAATATACTAAAGTAAAGATTGCGGTTTTTCTAGTTTGAACCAACTTCTTTGTAAGACTTGCCAAATCTTGAATATCGGAAAATTGTTTATCATCTATTATATCAAAAATATAAGTTTCAAGCTAACGAGGAAGAATTATATGTTCATTTCAAGTAAAGTCTACTAGATAAAGTTCTGCAAGATAAATTAACTTTTCAATATTAAAATTCTCGAATGAGTTATTTGGATTGAGACAATTCATGCAAAGAAGTAATTATGTATTCGTCTCCAGAAAATGATTTTTCATCTCTTGTATAAGTAAATCGAGAACTTAGAAATAAGAAAAAAAAAAAAGAAAAGTTGTTATTTTAGTGCAATGGTGATAATTAGTGAAAAGAATTAATTGAAAGAAAAAAATGTATAATTACCTCACAATAAATCTCCACTTGATAATGATGATAATTAGTAACAAGTCCATATCGCTTCATACGAACACGAGATTTGACGATATTATCCATGTTAATAACATCAATGGAATTAGCCATACAAAAATTCTCTACTTCCTCCAAGAAGTTATTTCATCCATTCTCTCTAAATTTCCACAATTTTGTTTGGTTGTATTGATCAAAGGCATAGGTTGAACAATATTTTGATCTCTTTGTTGAAGAACAAGACACAAATCATGTGTTGCTCCAAGTAAACATGTCATCAAGTGTAAAACAAACACAAAGTCATAGCTATCTATCCTTAAAAGCAAAATGTTAGATATACCTCTTGTATTTGGATTACAATAATCTTCATACACATGTTCAAGCATTTCAATTATTGAAGGCCACATCGATCGAAGACATATTAAAATTGTGAAGTGTGATCTTCATTGAATGCCACCTGGTCTATATAAACTAGTTTCTTGATTTAAACCTCTGTCACTGCTAATTTCTTCGCTTTCAAGATGCTTAACAATATGGCCATGCTCGATTTGTCGAATTTTGTCGATTCTTTTACAAGATGATCCACATATATTCACAATAATGTTAACAACATTAAATAAATTGGTCACAACTAGATGATCTTACGCAACAATAACAACAACTAATTGGATTTGATGAGCGAAACAATAGACATACTTAGCAGAAAGATTTTTCTTCAATATAAGTGTTTTTAAACTATTGAAGTCACCTCACATATTTGATGCACTATCATATTATTGACCCCTTATTCTTGATAAAGATAAATTATGTTTGGAAAATAGAGGGTCAATCCCTTCTTTCAAAGATTTTGCAGAAATATCAGTGACATGAACCATACAAAAAAACCTTTCTATACTGATATATCACGTGACTTATCAACCAAAAGAGAAAACTTGCGATCTCCAACGTTATTCAATATTGCACATGTAGTTTTAACAACATAACAATATGTTATTTCCTTTTGATCTTGGGGACAAGTCATTCGATTATTGGAAGGAGCATTCTTTCTAGTAACCACACCTACCTCTGCATTTCGCTCACTGTAAAATACTAGCACCTTTATAAAATTCCCTTTATTTAATGAACTTGATGATTCATCATGCCCACAAAAAGGTAAACGAATCACATCCAAAGATGTCGTCAAGTGAAAGAGTTTTAGCAACTTTGTTAGCACGATCATATCTTGAGAAACTATAAGAGACACTCTGCCTTTAGTTTTTAAAATTCTACAATAAAATTCTTGACTCGTTGTGTCTACTTTGCTTCTATTTTATTCTAGTGTTTCTTTTTTCTAAGTGTGTCATTTTGCTCCACTTAATTTTTTTAAAATCACAAGGCAAAATGAGATTGTGGCAAACTATATTTCACCATGTGGTTCAAAAAAAACAGAGAAAACAAGGATCTTCTTGATGTTTGCACCAATAACCTAGTACCTTCTTCTCTTCTCTTTTAAGAAGGGGTGCTAGGTCAGTGACGGAGCTTTACAAAAGAGGTGTTTTTATGGATCTCCACTAGCACCTGCTTGTTTTTTAATAACTCTGTCCCGACGTACTGCTAGTCGTTCAGCCAACTGATGTTGTCCATACCATGCAATGTGCACAAATTTATCTAATAATGTTTTCCTTTTTACTTTTCAGAGAAGAGGTTAACTACATTATCAACCACAAAATAACGACACATGTGGCATCATTTTTAACATGTAAATGTATTATTAGTGGAAAAATCCAAACTAGGTCCATTTTCATCTCCAAGTGTATGGTTCTTAAATTAACACAGACAAAATAAAATATCTTCCTAATGGTTTCAATATATCCATATGTCAGGAAATCAGGCGATAGAAGAAAACGCGGAATAAGAAAGAGCAATAACAAAAGAATACAAGATTTACATAGTTCGATCAATAACCAATCTACGTGCACGGGCAGAGCACAAGTATTTTATTATTCAGAGTTACAGCTAGTTAAAAGGCACCAAGATTGTTCCCAAGCCACCTATTTATAGTATACAATGAAACCCTAGCCAAAATAGGCCACTCAAAACCCTAATACACGTATTAGAACCCTTCCTAAGTAGGAAATCAAGTTCAGATTAGGTTACACGGGCAAACCGGGTAAGACACGGTCGAAATCTCCCAAGACACGGTCGAATAGTCATGTCCGTGTAATAAATCATAAGACACAGCCTGGGACACGCTCATGTCCCAGGCCTTGTAATACACTGCCTCATCATTCCTTGGTCTTTTCGTCACCAATCCATCTCATTTCGACTTTGCTTCATCAACTATCAATCATGGCTTCAATCTTGATTAAGAAAATCGACTTCAACATTAACAAAAACAAGGTCGAATCCAACCTAAAATGCTTTCAAAACCGAGATTTACCTTCCACCAAACCCATTAATATATTCCAACGAACCCACTGTATTTCATGAAACAAAAAGGAAAGAATGAATGGAATTGAAGAAAAACATCAAGTTCTTACCTTAGATTGAAGAGAAGAATGAATGAGAGGTGGAGAGGATAGAAGAGAATCGGGTTTTATTTTTCTGGGTTTTTTAGAAACGAAGAACATAAGTGAAGAAACATGAAGAAAGAGTTTTTGTCGAGTTTAAAAACCAAACAGAATGGTGTGTCTCATGGGAATGAAAAACGGCGTCGTTTTAGTTACTCAAAACGGTGTCATTTCATTCAGCTCAACACAACCACGAACGACAGAACACACGTATGAACGACAGCATTCCAAACAAAACGGCATGTCGTTCACAAACAAGCCAAGCACACAACCACGACCGACAGGTATCCTTTGCAGACAACAATAACCCAAACGACATGTAGTTTAGTTTAAAATACTGAACGACCTATGGTTCATTCCCCATTTCCCTTTTTTTTTTTCCCAATTTTCTTCTTCTTTCAATTTTCAACCAATTTTCACCCAATTTAACAACTTTAATCACTTCAAAAATTTCATTAACATAAAAAAAAATAAATCTCCAAAATATTATTAATTATTTAATTAATACTTCAAATTTAAAATTAATCCTCTAAAAATCAATAATTAATTCAAAAATTCAACGAAATTTTTTTGAAAAATTTAATCTGAAAAAATTTGTCAGAAAAACAAGGTATTACAAAATCAATAACATATAAATTAAAAAAATTATTTATATATTGTTCTCAACATGTAAACAACATATATACAATATATAAACAACAAATCAACATTGTTTACCTTATTTATATATTGAAAATAATATATAAACAAGGTATCAACAACAAATTAATAGCATATAAAAATTCAGATTTATTTATTTATTATTTTGAACTTATAAAACATATATAAATAAGATATCATCAACATATAATAACATTCAAACAATATATAAACAAAAAAAAATATAAACAACATATAGTTAAATAGTATGTCCGTACGGAATAAAAATATATGTCAGTCAATCTAAAAAGTGACGAGCGTACGGACAAAATATTGCAAAAATGTATCTGTAATAAGAAAAAATAATTCATATGGAATAAATATTGGAAAGTTTTGTTGGTGAACTTCGTAATTACCACTATTAGAAATCATAAAAAAACATTTAAAAACTGAAGAAAAAAACAAAAAACCATATATTATGTACTATTAAAAATAACAAAATCTTTCAACACAAAAGAAGAGTTCATCCACACAAAAAAAATATTGACACTAAAAATAAAAATAATAGAAAACCAAAAAAATAAAAAAGAGAAACAAACATTAGTCTCTATTTAAAAAAAAACTAAAAACAAACCAAAAATAAACCCAAAAACAACACAAGTACAAACATGTACTTAAGCAATTTATGGAATTTTGACTTTTTGGGAATAATTTTGTAATTTTGAATTTTAAGAGAGATTCGTCCGAAAATAAAAAAAAAACTGATTTTTTTAATTTTGATTTTCAAAAGATATTTTTATGTAATTAGTCCTTAAGAAAAACAAAAAAACTTCACGTTACCCACTTGCAGTGAATCAGGTTTGGAACTTTGGATCCGCAACCCATAAATTTGAAGTGAAAAGTAAACCTTTAAACTCGTATCCAAATCCGATGGGGTTAAAACTTAAAAAGATCATATCCAAATCCAAAATTTATTGGATTTCAACATTCTCACGCACATCCAATATCCCACATATCTCTCTAAATTCAAGTCTAATCCAATATTATAATTGAATTACAGAAGCAATTAATCTGTCGTCCAATTAACATACATATTGACAATTTTCATAATAAAATAAACATTTTCTTATAATGTGTGTGCGTGTTCTAATGTTTTCACATTTTTTATTGTTTACATATTTTAATGATAAAGAATTAATAAAGATATTTTAATCACTCCCAAGTTAACATTTAATACATACTATAATGAACAAATTCTCTTTGTATTTTCTTAATGTTGTTTTCCTTTTAAGTTGGAGCTTAATAACATAAAATAACATGAACTTTGCTCATTTTGTACTTGTGATTCAATCTTTCAAAAATTACACTCAGTAGCACAACTTTTGCTTTTTTTGCAATTGTAGCTCGACTTATGAAATTTGTTAAAAATAAACCAAAAATGCTAACGTGGCACAAACGGCATGCTGATGTGGTTGTCGTCCACGTCACAACAGGGCAAAAATCTGGCAGAGTCAGCCAAGCCGAACGATTGGTCACTCAAATGACCCATACGACACACCGTTTGGTATTCAAGAAAACGATCAAAAGTTTGTTTGCCAAAATAAACGACCGTTCGTTTTTTAGGAAGAGAACAAACGACACATCGTTTTGAGGGGGTTGTAACATTGCATAAGACAAACGGCATGTCGTTCGTAACATATTCAGAACAACATGTTTTAATTGACAGATTTTGGAAAAAAAAAAGCCAAAAAAGAAAACAGGATATCAAACCCTAAGACCTTGTTTGGAACCTTATGAGAAGGATGGAAAAAAATGAAATGAAAGAAATGGCATTTCTCTTCATTTTTCATCAAATTGGCCAGAAATAAAATTGATTCTATATTTCTCTCTATTCTCCTCTTTTTTAATTCTTTTCCATCCATTTCTATTGAAACAAACAATAGAAAGGAAATCAAATTTCATTTATTTTCTTTTCTTTATCATTCATTTCCAATGAAACAAACAGTGGCTAATTGCGTTCTTCACCAAGAGAACGGCTTCCCGGTTCTCCACCAACACAGTCGGCCTTCAATCGGTTTAGTGTGCGTTTTTTAGTCATTTGACGCCGCGTCCTATTGTCGCACTCCAATCCCGCCACTTATCTTCTTCGCCATCCAGTCCCGCCGTCAATCGTTTACCATCGTCGTGCCCCGCTTCCAGCGGCTTTCGTCTTTCATCTTCGCGCTTTGATTCCAGCCGCTTCAGGTCAGGTCGTTCCGCTTCCTGTCATCGCCTTCAGAAGGAACTAGACCCAATTCGTGTGAACGGTACACATATTTTCCGTCAGTGTGATTTTTTTTTATGATTAGGGATTTTTGTAGAATTTTTATAAATTAGGAGTATGAAATGTTGTTGGAGATGCCAGAAAATGAAAGTACAGATGAGGAGGGTGCTAATGATAGTGACGATGAAGAATTAATGGAGGCACGTAACCTTCGAAAGGCTTTTAGGAACAAAGTATCATCTGGATTTCAATTCTTGAATGAACAAACAACGGTGAATGCGAGATATGGAAATAATGAAGAGCATCATTTTCCTATTTTAGAAGAAACCGAGGTGGGATATTTGAGTGAGTAAGAGAGTTCTGATAATGAACAACTCACGCCTCCAAATAGTGATGAAGATGACATTTTCCAATATCGAGCTAATCGGAAAAATATCTGTTTTGGTTAATTATGATCCTAAATGTGACATAAATAGTTGAAGATGGTGCTGAGATTGATGTTTGCTGATAAGAAACGGTGGAAGGGTGCAATTCAAAAATATGCAATTGAAAATGGCTACTACTTGAGGATTGTTAGTAGTGCAAAGAAGTTAGAAGCAAAATGTTCTGTAATTAAAAAGATGTCGAAAAACACTAACGGAAGTGACAAGTTAGAAGCTAAATGTCCATGGAGGGTTTATGTAGGTTGGTATGATCGGAGAAAGTGTTTCGTTGTAAAAGTTGTTGGTAAGGATCATTTGTTCTCCTGTGTTTTGAATAATAGATAGGCAAATGCAAAGTGGCTAGTAGAAGCATTTCTTGACAAGTTTAAGGCCAATCCAAATTGGTTCGTAAAGGAGATCGTGACAGAAGCTAGAAGTAAGTATCTTATAAACCTAAATTTGTGGACTTGTTATATAGCAAGAGAACATGCACTTGAGACATTAAATGGTACTTTGGAAGATCATTATAGTCGTCTGAGATCATACATTGCTGAGTTGAAAAGGGTTGACCCACAAGGTTCCTTCATATTTGAGCTAGAGGAAGGAACTGACTGTTTTTAAGAGATTGTACTTAGGGTTTTCTGATTTAGTGAGGGGTTTAAAGTTGGTTGTAGATGTGTTTTCGGGTTGGATGGAGCGTTTCTAAAAACCCAGCTTGATGGGTGTCTATTTGCAGCAGTAGGTCGAGATGCTAACAATCAAATGTATCCCATTGCATAGGCTGTAGTCGACACAGAGAACAACAGTAACTGGGATTGGTTTTTGAGCCAACTATGTTCTGATTTAGATATTGAAGGTGGGTATGAGTGGACTATTATCAGTGACCAACAAAAGGTAATTCCAATTTATCTTCATATTCTCTACATTAAGTTGCATATTAAAAAAAAGTTGAAACTAACATTAATTTTAATGTTTTATTTATTAATAGGGTTTGATGAATGCGGTTGAGCGAATTATGCCAGATGCAGAGCATCGGAATTGTGCTAGACATATATACGTGAATTGGAAGAAGAAAAACCCAAGAGAGGACCTCAAAAAATGGTTTTGGATGTGCGTAAATGCAACAAATCAAGTTGACTTTTCAAAAAATTTGGAAACGTTGAAACGTCTAGAAGAAGGTGGTGTAGCTACTCGTGATGATTTTGTAGCCAGAGGTCCGCGTAGATTTTGTAAATCATTCTTCAACACATCTGTGAAATGTGATAATGCAGAGAATAATATTTTTGAAGCGTTCAATGGAACAACTGTCAATGCTAGAGCTAAACCGATTATAAACATGTTAGAGGATATAAGAACTTACATGATGGAAAGATACTATAGAAAAATGGGAATGGTTTCAAATTTAATTGATGAAATTTGCCCAAGGATAAGGAAGAAACTCGTACAAAATATGAAGGATTCACAAAATTATTTCACAAAGCCTACTATTGGGAACAAATTCCAAGTGAGTGATGGTGAGGATTCATTAGTAGTTGATTTGAATGGGAGAACATGTTCTTGCAATGCTTGGGAATTAAGCGGAATTCCATGTAACCATAGCATCAACGCTATAGGTTTTATGAAATTGGATCCTATGTTGTTTCTCGATGAATGCTAGTGGAAGATGACATTTGAGACTTCTTATAAGACTGGTTTACAGCCACTTAATGTTCAGAGGTTGTGGCCAAAAGCAAATGGAATAGCTATAAAACCACCTCTTTTCAAGACGAAGCCCGGACGTCCATGGAAAAATAGGAGAAAAGACAAAGACGAGGAACCAAAGCTGAAAAATACACATAAATTGTCCAGATCTAGAGTACAAATGACATGTAGTCGATATGGGATTTTTAGTCATAACGTGAGGACATGCAAGGCCCTAATTGAGAAGGGAAGTAGTGACCAACCATTAAAGATGAATGCAGTGATTGAAAACAATGTATCAAATCTAATTTTTTCTATCAATATTCTTATTATAAACTGATTTTTTAATTGAAAATAATAAATTGATTGTAACAATTTTTTTTCTCAGAGAAGAAGAGGTCGAACAAGACAAACAGACGAAAGCTCGTCCACAACAACGGTAAGTAAATCTCAATTTTGTATCTACATAGCTAATGCATTTTTTATACTTGAATAAACTGAAAATAATAGCTAATGTATTTAGGGAAAAGAAAAATTGTCATGGCAACAAGCAAAACCTTCGAGAAAACAGCAAACAAAGTTAACTTGGGAAGACACCAAACAATTAAAAAGAGGTGTTGGCGTATCATATCTGATTCGCTAATGTGGTTTTCATTTTGGATTAAGTTGATAGCTTGACTAACATCCTTCTTTTTTATATTGTTAGCCCTCCGAGACTACAACTTGGAAAAAGATGCAAGCTGGAGAAAGCACAAGCTATCAACACAAGCCAAATGTAAAAGCACAACAAACTATTTCTTGCTCAGGACAAAGAGCCAAAGATGCAGCCGCACATTTGCGAAAGGGAGTTGGGACTGTTACAAAGAAGAAAAAATGAAGAACAAAAACTAAATGGGAGTTGCTACTTTTTGAGTTCTCTTTATATAGATGATTTTGTGATGGTATTCACATTTTCTGTGAATTTGGAAAGAATTTAAGTAGAAATTTGAACAAATTTTTATAAGAATTTGGAATGTATTTTGATATGAATTTGTCACTTTATTGACTCATCTTTTGGTTGTTTGTATAGCTTTTGGACTATGCTTTGTTGTGGAATCTTTTAGGTGTTTTAATTTTGTAGTTATTGTCGTTAATGCCCCCTTATTATTTTTTAAAAATCTGTCACTTAAAAACGACATGTCGTTCTGGAGATGTTGTAAACGACATGTCATTTCTTGTGTGCAATGCAGCTGCTGCCATACAAATATAAAACGACAAATCGTCCGAGTCCCATTAAATTGACGTGTTGTTTTCCGCAAATCAAAAGACAACTGGTCGTTTATTTTGGCAAACAATGACCGGTCGTTCGCTTAAATACCAAATGGCGTGTCGTATCGGTCATTTGAGCTACTGATCTTTCGGCTTTGTTGACTTCGCCAAATTTTTGCCTTGTTGCTGACGTGGACGGCTGCCACGTGGCACTGACAGCCACATCAACATGCCGTATGTGCCACATTAGCATTTTCAATTTATTTTTAACGGATTTGGAAATTCGAGCCACAATTGCAAAAAAAAACAAATGTCGTGTTATTGAGTATAATTTTTAAAGGATCAAGCCACAAGTACAAAAATAAGCAAAATTTGTATTATTTTATGTTATTAAGCTTTAAGTCGGAGGTTTTTCCTCCCTTATCTCTTCTATGGTTCTTTATTTTAAAACAAGGAAATTAACTTAATTAGTGCCAAAAACTACCCTCCCAAGCAATAAAAAATTTCACGTAGACGAGATTAAAAAAAAAAGAAGGAAATTAACTTTTTAGTCCTTGAGTTATAGCGGGATCTACAAATGCATCCTTGTGGTTTGAAATATGTAGTTTTTGTTCCCAAGGTTAAACTAGTTGAACACACTCTCTCGCTATTGATCCGGCTATTTCTGTCTCAGTGTCTGAACTCCGAGATGATGTTTGAAGATGGCTTCTCAAGATCATAGAAATGGACACAAAGATCATAGAACATTCTATATGTCATTAAACAAACCTTTTGGTGATGATGTGGCATGCCACATGTGTGCCAAGTGTGCATATAATTTTGTCAATTAGTGCATGTGAAATTGGTATGTCAAGAGTGAAAATCTATTAGAATGAAAAGTTTATTTAAATTTATTGCACAGAAAAAAAAAAGAAAAAGGTTATTTAAATTGTTTGTATATTAGTGCATTTATTTGATTTATTCTTGAATTTAACTTGAGCATGTCGATTAATTTTTCGAGTTGGAGCATGTGAATTAAATTACAGAAGTTTGAATAAAAATTTGAACTTTTTTTTTGCAATTTTCCAGAAATAAAAAAAAAAAGAACTTAAAAAATGATGTTTTTGTAAAGTGACATGCAGAGCTATTTCTGTCCCCTTTGTTTCAAGTTTGTAAAGTTTTGCTGTAAAGTGAGCCTAACAATTCAGTCCACATAGCCCAGTCTAACCAGTCCAATCACACAGACTTTTATACACACTTACACCTTCCAAAAAAACAAGAGTTAATTATGCGAAGGCCTGGATGTCATAACTAAAATTCAAATTTTGACAAAAATACTCAATTTTAGTAATTATTTGAATGGCATTTTTAAGTTCAAGGTTCATGTATGTCATTTTTTTAATTTTAATTCTTAAAATGTTAAATTTAGTTAAATAAAATTTAATTTATCGTCTCATTTTCTTATTTCTCTTTCCTCCTCTCGTCTCTCACACACTCGTTTCAGTCTCCTATATGTCTCGATTTCTCTCTTCCTTTTTTCTCTCTCATCGACCTCTCTCTCTTCCATCTCTCTCCTCTCTTGCTCTCCTCAAAATCAACAAACCCTAATTGCTATGTTTTTCCTCTCTCTCTCTCATGTTTCATTCCTTCTCTGTTGCGATTTATATTCTTCCTCCATGAGACGACGAAGACGATGGGAGGACGAGGTTGACTGCATTCCGGATGAGGCGGCGTATGACCATGATAAACTCCATGCTAGGCACAAATTCGTAGATGGCGAAGACGATGCGAGAATGAGGTGGTGACACGAAGTCAGGTGATGAGAAGACAATATGGCGGACGAGATGTGAAATCATGACAACGAGAAGGAGGTTCGTTCGAGACCATAGAGTTTTTGTTCGAGATAATGGCGGCGGTGGCCAAGGTTAGGTTCGTTCGAGACCATAGAGTTTTTGCTCGTGTATTGCTTACGATGATCTTATTAAAGATGATGTTTTAAGGGATTATATACTTCGTGTGTCATGCGGGCCTTAAGGAACTTATTCCTTATGAGTTTTTATTAACGGATTTAAAAATCACGTCTCACATGGATTTATATTCTAAGTTCACTTCTCCTTGTGAAACTTGTACTCAAAGTCACTTGTCCTTGTGCAACCAAGTACTTCACAACATGATACTTGGTCTCGATTTGCTTTGAATTATGAAATATCTTCTCGATTTTAAGCAATTAAGGTCGACTGTCACTAAGACTGTCATAGATTCTTTAGATGGTTAATGCTCAGTGGACTATTCCACTGTATTGCTAACCTTCACATTGCACTGCAACTAATGAAGTTATGATATTAGCTTCTCTTGCCACACACATATATGTGTTCCTCATTATTACATGGAATGACTTTTCTGCCAAGTAAGAACAGATAACCAGATATGGATTTCCCTATAGTCCACATCATTGCATGGAGTAGCCACTGTGTCTCATTTTATCGTAAGCCCTTACAATAATACAGTGTCTTACAATGCCTCTAAATTATCCAAGTATCTAATTCACTGTTTTCCAACATCCTTCTTATGTATTGGATTAATATTTGCTAGCTAACTTGATTGCATAGCAAACTCTAGATTTTGTACACACCTAGGAATAAATTTGTGTATTGCAAGACATGGTCTTATAATCAACACATGTACTCTATATAACAAAAACATTCACATGACATTCGTATGAAGAACATTCCTTACACGTTCTTCCTCCCACATAGGCTTATGGACACATGCACTTACTAAGATACATACTCTTATTCACGGGGTATCTATGGGTTATGCATTTCTGCATCTTGAAACATTCAAGTACTTTGTTGATCCATCTCACTTGAAGAAGAACAACAATCCACTCGAACGATCTTTTGGAGTTTGACTCCAAGGTCAACCCATATTATATATCTCAAATTTGGATTCCGGCCAATCTTTGAAGTCATTCAAGTATGCTAGGTCATTTCTAGCTCCAAGTGTGATGTTCACACTAGGTAAGAATGACAAGATTCACCTTGGTATTATCATAACATACATGAATATACTATCTTTCTCAAAAAATGTCTAAGGTCTTACTTTGGACAATGAAACCATTCAGTTAAACCATATAGGTTTCTTCTCCAAATTCTCTATTGAGAAATGGATAATGAAACTATTAGGTTAAACCTTATAGGTTTCTACTCCAAATTCTTTATTGAGAAAATGAGTATCTACATTTCATAATGTAGGTCGAGGCATAGACTAGTCCCAATGACCAAAGTCTATTTAATGAAGGTAAATCTTTCAATAAGTTAGACTTTCCAATCTTGTTGAGTAAATCCCTGTTAAACAATTATCGATGTCTTACTCGATATATCGTCCACGTATCCACTTATCTCCAATAGGTGCTCGCCCTTTGGGTAGA
>CAODLS010361065.1:0-16990 GCA_948243855.1 Flueggea neowawraea
ATAAATTTGTCAACGAGAGGCAACCAGTTGATGAACTACACTAATGTTGTTCTGAAGAGAAGAAAGCAAAATGTATATACTTTTAACAAATATTTAAGCATATACTGAATTACACCCATGTTGCATTTTCTTCATAGTCGTTCAACTACTTTTTTATATATGCTCCTCTATATTAGTTTTAAGTTGATAGTTAATATCCTAGGAAAATATAACTGAAATAAATAAGCAATAAAAAATATTAAAACTTACGGATCCTTTGGTTGATTTAAATAAGAATAAAACAGAGAGGTGTAATCTTATAAAGCTAAAACTTTCATGTCTATTTTGATTGAAATTATAGAGCAATGTCGAAATTATAGAATAGGGACATAATTAAACCTATATTATTAGAAAAAAAGAAAAAATAAATAAAAGAGAAGGCATTATGATCAACACAAACACAATAAATCAGAATTTAGAAACAAACAAAGTAGATGTTTTTTTCTTTAATAAAAAACCTGACAAAATTGTTGGGAGTTTTATTATAATGCTGACTTCGGATGTATATATATAGTAGTGCGCTTTTGAGTACTAATTTTATTTGATTGAGTTGATGGTGTTGGTAAGAATTTACTACCTAATATTTAATCAAAATGAAAGATAATTTATAATGAAATCGGACTGTACTATAATGAAAAACAAAAATAGGAAAAAGAATTAAGACAAGAAAAATGAAAGAAGAAAATAATCTGATGGATGAAGAATTAATTATTATTGATTATTACTCAGTATGCTATCCAATAATAGGATATTTAACCATGCCATTATAGCTTATCATTTTAACTAAACCACTTAAATTGATTAAAAAACCAATTAGGTATTCTGAATTTTATATTTTGATAAAAATATATTTATATGGTCAAAAAAAAGAATATTTATATATTTTTAAGTATTATAAAATTTCAAAATGAAAAAGAAAATCAATGGAAACTTATTGGGAATTTTATAATAGAATATTGAAATGACTCAAATAAATAAAATAATATTAAAAACTCTAAAGTTAATATGAAGAGATAAACAAAATAAGAACCCGGCCATAATAAGATATGCAAATAGAGAGATATCCACAAATATATGCAAGTAAAATTAATATAAAATTGAATTTCTGTATATCACAGTAGAAATATAAAGTAGCAGAAATTTGTTTCAATTAAAAATATAAAAGCAAAAAATTGGTGGACGAAATCACCAGACTAAGCTTCCCTTTATCAGGTATCCAATATCATCACTTTTTTCATATATGTGGGTAATGTTACTTTTTTTTTGACATGACAGAATTAATTTATATTATCTAGAGGCATAGTATTTTGGAGATTCTTAAATTTACGGTTTAGTGATGACTAATCCATTTGAAGGGCTTAAGGAATATGATTATTCTTTTATAAATTATATTTTGATTAATTGAATTTGAATTAAATTTCTGTATTAAACAGTGCAAATGAATGATTTAAGAAATAATTTTATAGCATCAAAGTTTCTAATTTTGACATCTAGATGAATAATTTTCTCAAGTTAAAAATGAATTTGGCACCAAAAAACGAATTTGGCACTAAATTAATTAAATAATTAGTTGGTTGAAAATTCTCGCTGCATCGCATGGATCTCCTGCTAGTTTTATGTGGAAGCATAATACATTGACATTTAAATATTGACATTCTAATTTTATGACAACGGTCAATCATTAAAATTATTCAACATTTCTTGGATTACCATAAATAGAATAAAATAAATAGAACAAAATTTTGACATCATATTAATCGTCATAAGTATAACCAAATTTTTTATTGTAATTTCCTTTTTTATGACAAATTTGTTTTCTTAATAGAATTGTAATTGATTTTACATTGTTAATATTAATATAGAATAGTTAAATATCACATTTAATATATTAAAATTCTTCTCAAAATGCAATGTGTCAACTATAAAAAAGAGTCATAATATCCCATAACAACATTCGAAGATAAAACTAATTTTAAGAATCATAATATACTAAATATGTAATATACTATACTAAAATGTTGTAAATTAAACGAGTCCATTAAGATTGTATTTAGTAGATTGTGGTAGATTTAATAAATTGAAACAGATGAAAATTTTGTTATATTTTTTTTTTACCCCTATAAAGTTAGTCATTTTTATGAACAAAACTATGAATATCTCTAACACAAACGTTAATTTAGTGCAACTTGGTGCAACCACAATAAAAATTTCTCCAACCACAAGTACCAGTGGCGGAGCCACGTAAGGGCCACCATGGGCGTGGGCCCCTGCTGTCACCTGAGAAGGGCCATGGGAGCCCTCCTCCGGCAAGGTTCCGCCACTGACCCAGCCCCCGCCGCGTCGTTTTGCCATTGAAGGTAGGTGCCATGGTAGAGGGAGTTGCAGAGGACTTGTTTTGTTGAAGATGAAGAGTTTTATTTATTTATTTCTAAATCACATGTTGTTTCGGCCTTTGGTTAAAAAAAAATTAGTTCGTCTCTTTTTTCTCGCAGTGACACATCCACTCCACTCCATTTCATTTTCTCGCAGACCGGTACCACTCCTCTCTTTTTTCTCTTCGTCTTTGCTCCATCCAGACCTAGTGCTCGCGTCGCCGTCCTGTCCCTCCGACCGCCGCCCTGGTAAGTCGATTTTCTTTATTCAATTACAAATTTCAGTTTTTATTTTGTTAATTAGGGTTAGTCGATTTTGGTAGTTGTTGTTATTCAATCACCAAATTGTGATTTATTTTGTAAGTTCGGGATTGCGGTGTTGATGAATGATGATGATAGATTGATGAATGTTATTAGTGAGTTTGTCAAGCTCGTCATGGAAGAGGTGATTCATTGTTTATGTTTCTGCTGAGATTTTTATGATTGATTCTCAGATTAGTTCCCTAGGTAAAAGGGTTAATAATGCCGAATTTTATTAGTTTTGGAATACCCTGAAACGTAGTCTAGCTCCACACGGGGAGGCTTTTCGTGTAAATTTATCTTATAAGGTTCAACTTTTTTTTTTTTATCGTAATTTCAAAGAGCGTACAGAAACAAAAAAGGACAAAATGTGCAAGGAGAATTTTATGGTGATTGATCACTTCCTTAGATTGTATTTGATTGATGATTAGTTGATAACATGAAAGTTTCAACAATATCTGATTAATTGTATTGTTTTGTGTGGTTTTGCAGGAACATCATGTAAGGACTGGCCGTGGTTCTGTTCGTGTCATTGTCGATGACTCTATGGAGACCAAGACAAGCCAGGCTAGCACTAATTACGTATCCGGATTTAGCCCTGAATCGTGAGTACTTTGAATGGTTTCGTTAAGTTTCTAGCTGCTTTTTAACACGTTATTTTGAATCTAGCTTCTTTAAAGCAGTGTTAAGATGTTTCTGGGATCTATTTCCAAGGACTTTTCTTTTGTCCTGAAGCTGCTTCATTGCTGCTACACAACTTCTGCATTTACCACATCAGTCCTCATATATATTTTTCTTTTTTCGTACACGTCGTGTACCCAGTAATTTAACTAAACAGATTTAATTTCTACTTAGTTAGATTTGTAGCTCCATCACGGGCAAGTACTAATTTTAGCGCCAAATAGAATATTTCCTGTATATTTCCCACTACATCTTTTTTTTTTATTTTTCACAAATACTTAAATTTATTTCCTTTACTTATTCATTCATCAAGGATATTTTTTTCTTATTTTTAGTAAGATTAAGCATTCAAAATTTCAGTTAAAATTATATTTAATGGATATTTATTTTTTTAAAAGAAAAAGCAACATATAGACAAAATTGGTGTTGCTACACGTGAAATTAGCAAAGCACCAAATTGATGCCCTTTTTTTTTTGGAAAGGAGGACGGTATCTCTAAAAATTTTATTAACACTCTCGCTTGCTTGATGTTCAATTTGGGATTTTGGGTTGGAGATGGAACGGAACACCAAATTAGCATTTTGCACCAATTTGGTGCATGATTGAAGATGGTCTAAAAAGAAAATGATGAGATTATTGTTGTGGCAAGGGATAAGAATGGAAAAAATAAATGTAAAACTTTCTCTTTTTGCTAATATGCAAAGCAAATCTACAACCAAAAAAACTTGTAAAATTGATTCTAGATTATACACTCTATAAATATACTCTTGTAAGAGACTTTTTATGTTTGTTATTCACACAAAAGATTTTGATGAGAGAAAAAAAATACAGAGTTCAGAATTCTCAAGATTAGAATGGTTTAATCTAGTGGGATGTAATTAGCAGATTTATTAAAAATTAATCCATAATATTACATTGTCATCACATATAACTTTAAGATATTAACTATTAACTTATATTATAATTTACTTTTGTTTGATTAATGCAAATTACATATAACAATTGTTTTGAAGTGTGCTGGTAAAGAATTGCTCAATTGTGCCTATTTCGACTTACCCCAGTTATTTTCTTTCTTTTGAATGTCTTTATCATGAAAAAACCCAGCGGTGCAGAGAACTTCACATATCACTTTTTATTCATTAGCTTATAAATTGTCGTATCCTTTGTTATCGAGTTGCTTTCTACGAATTTATTTTATTTTCTTTTCAATATTATTAATTTTGACACTTAAAATGGCCTTTTTTTTAGTTGATAGTGCACCTTCGAAATATCAAAATCCATATCAGAAAATGACATGCATTTTAATAAATAAAGAAATGAAAATCTTCATTTTATATTAAAAAAACTTAATGAATAAATATCACTATATATATATATATATGTATACATATACTCTCAACATCTTTCAGGCCCCTTAAGTTGTATACTTTGCCTTTAAGGCAGAGTTGGCTCTAACAAGAGAAAAACAGAGTGATTAAATTTTACCTAGAAAATTTTATCATATTACAATTAGTGATGGATCCAGAATTATTTTCACTCGGGGACATCGTTGAATGACGTTGTGGAAGTTGGACAGGGACTTTAGTGGTGAATGGATGAACGGTGATTAAATTAAGAGCTTAATTGTTTACTTTTTAAAGTTTAAGGATTTATAATGAAATTATATATGTGAGACCTAGTAGGCACCTAGATCACTGAATCTTTCATGACCATCCTTGAGTCCGATCCTGATTATAATCTACTTCTAAAAACGTTCTATTTTTATTTTTTTATTATACAATTTACTAAATTGTATTCAATTTACCTAAGTAAACAGCCAAAAAGATGGTTTTCTTACTCTTTTTTCCCTCCCAAGCAGATGATTGGTTTGAGTGCATTTTCTTCTTTCTTTTTTCAGGTGAGTCAAGTTGACATTTTTTAGGTAAATTAGGACACTAAAGTAAGCAAGAATAGACGACAACACGTTGAATATGGAGCAAACACACTTGGCTAAAATGAAACAGGGTAAGTAACCAATGCATGCATATGCAGTTCCCAAATCAATGAATAACGGACACCATTCTATTTCTCTAGAAGTTTCCAACAAGTGTGTTGAATGCATTTAGTTTTTTGTAAAATTAAAAGTTTATCCGCACTTTGTTATTTTTTTATGCTTTACTCCTGTCAACCACGGAAATTTTCATTGCCGTCCCTAGCCGTTATAATATATCCCGTCGATTCATTGATTAATGTTTTGGTTTTAAAATAGACTTTATTTATTAAAGTCATAGCTTCAAAGATTCAAATATTTTAATAAAAATAGAAAATAATTTTTTTTAATATTTCATTTACTTGGTGATTGATTTAGAAGCATGTTTAGTTAATAAATAAAACGGAATGTCAACCATAATTTGATTCATCCATTTGGAGGTAGCATTATTTGGTTAACAAGACAAAAAGAATGTATATATAAGAACGATATCGGCTTTGTTTGGCAATGAGAATTGGTGAAATTAGTTGTTTTAATTAAATTTTGAATAATAACAAACTCCTAAATAAATTTAGATGAATTATTATTGATAGTATATTAGTTTATTTGTTCATTATAGAGTAATAAGTTGCTATTTTTATTTGTAGACTAAAAACTTTGATGCACTAAACGCTATTTTAATTAAGCATACGCTTATTAAAAACTATTAAATCGATCAATATACAAATAAAAAATCTGATTAATACAAATTAGATAAATTTTTTACAAACAATTCCAAATTCCAACCAATTAAATTTTTTTGGTGGAATCCAACATATTGTTTAAAACGTTGAAAGTGAAATTAGTGAAATAAAAAATAATAATACGTAACAAAGAGATCCAGGAGCAACTCAAACTCTAAATAAGCAAAACCAAAGGACTATGCTTCAAAGAGTTGACAACTCAACAAATCTCACTGCCCACCCTAACAGTCCCTTGACAATATCGCCATTAAAAAAACTTAAAAAGAAAAAGAACTCTTTTCACATTCGTCTTCCAATTTGTCTTGGCACAATCCCTCTATCTTCTCATCATCATCGTCATCATCTCTCCTACACCCCTACCACCACCGACCACTATTCCGGCGGTGCCACCACCACCACCGCCAGTAACACAACTTCCTATGGCCTCTCTCCCTTCTCTTTCCCCCTCTGTTTCCGTCGCTTCATCATCGCCAAGACTCTCACTTTCCACTGCGAAACCCCAAAAGGTTTCATTCTCTTGTTTCTTGGTTTCGAAACGCGTAAAGGGTATTGAAAGAAACGGTGCCCTGTTCACGTTTGCTTGTTCAACGTCGCCGTTTATAGGCAGAGTTGGGTTGCAGAGACGAGAAGGGAATGCTTCTCTGCTGTATTTCGGTAATAACCCGAATGCTGACGTGTCAAAGAGTGATTCGTCTCAGTTGTTGTCAGCAATGCTTCCTTTCGTTGTCGCTGCTACTGCTGTTGCAGCTCTTGCTCAACCCGCCACTTTCACTTGGGGGGTATGGTTTAAGTATGCACATTTCGTTTTTTTTTTTACTAATGTAGTTTTTGTGTTCGATTAATTGTATATTTGTCGTGGTTTTGAAGTACCCTTTAGCGTAAAATATTGAATTTTTAATCATATTTACTGACCCCAGTTATATTTTATTAATTCTTTGCTTGTTATTGAATCTGATAATGTTACTTTATAAAGTTTCTATCATTCTGATGTTTCTTGTACAGTGTATTTAAATCTTTCTCTGCTATAGTCAAACACTTATTTTTCGGGTATCTTCGCATTTTTTTAATTTGGGTCGTTCTGTTGAGCAGATTGAATGGTTTCCCCTTTTTTGTTTGGTTACTAAGAAAATGGATTCAGAAAGTTGTCTACAATTGGATTGAAACAAGGGAGGGACAAAGATAGTGTATTGAAAGTTTGGACTTCTGATATGTGTTTGATTTAATGCTCCAAACACTGCCTTGGTTGTCTTATTAGTCCAGTTCAACTTTTTTTTTTTTAATTTCAATCTTTTGGTGCCATTTTGGATTGGCATCAAGGTAGAGAAACAAACCTTTATTTTTTTTTTCTTTTTTAAACTTATTTTCAGGTGGTTGCATAATTCATTTTGATTGAAGGATTTGGATTTGAAAAAAAATCCACTCTATCTGTTAGGAATTTTCTTTTAATTGCTTATATTTTGAAACCATTGCAGGGTGTCCAAAGAGCTATATGCACCAGCTCTTGGTGGGATTATGTTGTCTATTGGAATTAAACTTTCAGTCGATGATTTTGCTCTTGCATTTAAAAGGTATTGTAATTTTCTTTCCCTTGATAGTTTCTTCAAATTGCAGTTTATTGTAATAATTTGAAAGTTTTTGGAATGTGTTGCCAAAGTTGCTTCCTTTTCCATTTGTTGCAGACCATTACCCCTATCTGTTGGGTTTGTCTCGCAGTATGTGCTAAAACCGGCCCTTGGTGTATTAATTGCTAAGACATTTGGGATGTCGCGGCTGTTCTATGCTGGTTTTGTCCTCACTTCTTGTGTTGCAGGGGCTCAGCTATCGAGTTATGCCAGTTTCTTGAGCAAAGGAGATGTGGCCTTGAGCATTCTTCTCACTAGCTCTACTACAATCGCATCAGTGCTTGTTACCCCCTCTTCTAAATGGCCTTCTTATTGGCTCTGTTGTTCCGGTTGACGCAGGTGCAATGTCAAAGTTATCTTGCAGGTAATGGGATTCTTGAAAACGTGCAGATGTGTTGTAAGGATTAAGGAGACATATTACTTTGTTTTTTCTTTGCTAAAATTTAATATTGGAAGCTACCTTTTTTATAGGTTGTTCTTATTCCAATCACTCTTGGCCTTGTGCTCAATACCTATGCAAAGCCGGTTGTAAATATTGTCCAACCTGTGATGCCATTAGTGGCCATGGTATGCACTTCGTTGTGCATTGGCAGCCCACTTGCTTTGAACAGGAGTCAGATTTTGTCGACCAAAGGTCTCCAGTTAGTTCTTCCAATATTGACATTTCATTCAGTGGCATTCACTTTGGGGTACTGGGTCTCAAGGATTCCTCCTTTAAGGTATGCATATTTGTATATCTCATGACATGTGAATTATGGAGTTTTGGCAAAATAAATCAAAATGAAACAGTTATCCATGTGTATGCTCATATTAAAGATTTTTGGTTTTGAAACCCTCTCAGCAACGTGTGATGTTTTGGCAAAAGAAAACAAAAGGACGCAGTTATCCGTGTGTATGCTCATATTAAAGATTTTAGATTTTTTAAACCCTCTCTGCAATGTGAGAATTGAGATGTCAATCACTTTTGCGGTATTGTAGCATGGCTTGAGATATTGGAAAAATGACGCAAACTTTCCCTGTTTCCCCTGTATTTTCCTAGTTTGTGAAAGATAGTCAATAGTGCCATTCGGATTTCTGATGCATTAGGTACTGAAAGTGTGGATTTTTATGTGTCAAAAAACTTGTTTGATGTCACCAATTACGGCTTAGTATTTTGTCTCTCTGTTGTATGGTTCTCATATGGCCAAGAGTCAATTTTCAAAGTCTGTGTAGTGTATTATCTGAATTAGTCCCTCTACGCCCTTGCAGTATATTTCTCAATACCTGGGAATGATTTGACCTCCCTATGTTGTCTTTTCTTTTGAAAAACCTTATGCATGATTGAATTGATAGAAAAATTAAGAAAAATATGCCAGCAATTAAACTCTTTTCAATTTTGCTCCTCATAAGGCTATTTGTGCCAAGTTCAATTTCACTAAGATTTTTTTTTTGTTTCCGTTGTTTTATTGAAAATTTTAACTTTGAACTTTCTGTTCTTGCTGCCGATGTATTAATTTCCATTCGCATTAAGATTTTTCTTCCATAAGTAGTTTCAATTGAAGTCTAGGGACAATTATCCACAAGTTTATATTAATGGGATTAAGAGTGAATTTATGTTGTTGCTGTAAACAGGCAAGAAGAAGAAGTCAGCAGGACAATTTCCTTGTGCACAGGAATGCAAAGCTCAACGTTGGCAGGGCTTCTCGCAACTCAGTTCCTTGGGAGCAGTCAGGCAGTCCCACCGGCATGCTCAGTGGTTGCCATGGCTATCATGGGTCTTTGCCTAGCATCTTTCTGGGGCAGTGGCTTCCGGATTAGAGACCTCCCCAACCATCTAATCCAACAATTTGGTTCTTCAACCGTGAAGGCATAGTATAGACCGCAACTGTAAGCATTTTCTTTTTCTTGAGCTACCGTAGTGCATAAAGTGCTAATATAGGGTATAGGGAAAATAGCAAATGGTACAGAGAAGAAGGAGCAATATGTGTAGGTAGAGAAGAAGTGCCTGGTGTTGTATAGATAGTCCAGAGGTGTTTTCACCAGTTGCATCTAAAATTATTGCTGCTGTATATGCATTAGAAGTATATAATTCAGAATGTAGTTTGCAAGTGTATCTGTAATTGCCTTTTTGCCTCTTCTATTCTTATGCATTTTCGAGCAAAATTTGCACCTGATTCTGTATATGATTTTTTGGAAATTAGAGGATAGTCCAATAATAGCAAAACACTTGGAACGATAGTTCAGTAAGTTCTATACATTTTACAAGTTACAATGTATACATCTAATAATTGGTTCATGATTTAATTCATGTGAGATGACTAAACCCTCTTATTGATAACCGAATGAGGCTGGGAACTCATGTTTTGGTTTGCTAGCACAAGATTGTAAAAACTTTACCCAATGTTAAAGTTGTCTTTGCTAAGAGATCTGCCAATGATCCATAAAAAAAAAAAAGCAAACATGTGTGAGAAAATGACAAGCAAAACAATATCAGAGTAATTTAGGGAGTTAAAGGTTCATCTCTTGCAACAATCAGATTGTTAGTTTAACGGTTGATATGTTTGTTCTAAATGAACTTTATTTATCGAATTTTAATAAAGTATTTCATTAGAAAAAAAAATTATTAATACTTGATCAGTATGGTTTACCTATTTAGACAAAACATAAGTGTAAAACTCGAAGAATTATTCATTAAATTCTTAGAATTTTTTTATGTTTGTGTATGACTCATAATTTTTCTTTTTCATAATTACATCAACAAAATATTCAAAGTTTAGCTTTAGGGCAACCATAATGGGGAGACCAATGGTGTAAGCAAGGAACCAATGGGTGATTGTATTGGACTGCCCAACCTGCAAATGGTCGCACAATACAATACTTTTTTATTTTTATTTTTTTTAATTTATTTTAATTTTTTTAATATAATAGTATTAAAATATTTTATTAAATTGGAGATAAAAAAATTTCATACATGTTATTTTTAATTATATTTGATATATTTTTATTATCACATGTAATATATTTATAGGAGTTCAATTTTTTTAGTACAATGTAATTTTATATTTCAAAATTAATTAAATTTAGTACAAAAAATTTATGGTATTATTCGTAAAATATATAATTTCTCTCTAATTAAAAATATTTAATTGTATGTGTGGAAAAATACATTTTATGTAGTATATATTATAAAAGAAAATTGAATGAAGAGTGGAGTGATAGTGGCAGTGGCAGAGCTAAGAATTTGGCTAAGTAGGGGTCGGATTTGCTTAGCTAGATTTCTCGCTCAACAATGTGTACAACAAACAAATATATAAAATAAAAAATTTAAATTAAATTAAATATTCGAATACATATAGTAATTGTACAACTATATTTGCACACTCGAACTAAGAGATGACAATTGTTTTCGATATGTTGTCATGGCTTGAAAGTGTTGCAAAATAACCTAATTATATACCACAAAGAGGTCATTCATTCATTCATCTCCCATTCTATTTTGCAAATCCGTCTTGATAACATTCATGACAGAAAATATTGTTTCAACAAATGCAGTTGCAACTGGAAGAAACAATGTCAATTCAATCAAACGATTTACCAAAAAGAAAACTCGATATTTTTCAGTTTGAACCAACTTCTTTAGAAGACTTCCCAAATCTTGAATATTGGAGAATTTCTCGCCATCTTTTATATTAGAAAAATAAGTTCGAAGCTGATGAGGAAGAATCATAATTTCTTCCAAAATGAAGTCTTCTGGATAAAGTTCTGTAAGACGAACTAACTTCTCAATATTGAAATTTGTGAATGAATTCTTTGGATTGAGACAATTCATACAAAGATGTAATTCTGTATTCATCTCTAAAAAATGATTTTTCATGTCTTGTATAAGTAAATAAAGAACTTAAAAATAAGAAAAAAGAAAAGTTGTTAATTTATTGTGATGGTAGTAATAAGAGAAAATATATAATTGAAAGAAAAAAATATGTATAATCACCTCACAAAAAAATCTCCACTCGATAATGGTGATAATTGGTAACACAATCATCTCGTTTCATACGAACATAAGATTTGATAGTATCTTCCATATTAATAACATCAATAGAATTAGCCACACAAAATTTCTCTACTTCATCTAAGAAGTTGTTCCATTCATATTCATTCTCTCTAAAATTCCGCAATTCCTTTTTGGTTGTATCGATCAAAGACATAATTTGAACGATATTTTGATCTCTTTCTTGAAGAACAAGTGACAAAGCATATACTAATCCAAGTATATGTGTCATCAAGATTAAAACAAAACAAAGTCATAGGTCTTCATCCTCCAAAGAAAGGTCTTAGAAAAACCTCTTATATATGGATTAGAACCATCATCATACATAGCTTGAAGCATTTCAGTTATTGAAGGCCACATCCCTTGTAGACGATTTAAAGTGTTGTAGTGTGATCCCTAGCAAGTGTCACCTGGTCTTTTTAAACTAGTTTCTTCATTTAAGCCTCTGCCATTGTTAATTTCTGCACGTTCAAGACGTTCAACAATATTGTCATGCTTGATTTGTCGGAGTTTGTCCGCTCTCTTACAAGAATATCCACATTCATTCACAATCAAGCTGACAATATTGAAGAAATTGCTCACAACTCGATGATCTCTGACAACAATTACAACAACAAATTGGAGTTGATGAGAAAAACAATGGAAATATTTAGCAGACAAATTTTCCTTCAATATAAGTATTTTTAAACCATTGAATTCACCTTGCATATTTGATGCACCATCATATCCTTGGCCCCTCAGTCTTGATAAAGATAAATAATGTCTGGAAAATAGAGAGCCAATTCATTCCTTCAAAGTTTTTGCAGAAGTATCAGTGACATGAACAATGCTTAAAAACCTTTCTATAACCTCTTTATTATTATTAACATATCTAATAATGATTGTCATTTGTTTCTTTACTGAGATATCACACGACTCATCAACCAAAAGAGAAAATTTGTGATCTCTAATGTCATTCAGTATCGCACATCTGATTTCAACAACACAACAATTTGTTAAATCCTTTTGAATTTGGGGGGACGCCATTTGATTGTTGGCAGTAGCATTTTTCCCAGTAATCTCACTAACCTCTGCACTTCGTTCATTGTACCATGCCAACAAATCTTAAAAATTTCCTCTATTCAATGAACTTGATGATTCATCGTGTCCATGAAAAGGCAGCCCTTGCCACAAAAGACAACAAATCACATCCAAAGATACCGTCAAGCGAGTGCGATAAGCAACTTTATCGGCACGATCGTGTCTTGAGTAACTATAAGAGATACTCTGCCTTTGGTTTTTAAAATTCTCAATTGAAATTCTTGATGCGTTGTGTGTACTATTCACTTCTCCCACGTGTTCATTGAATTTTTTAAGTGCATGCTTCCAATTATTGAAACCACTAGAAACACTTCATCCCCAAAATGATTTGCATTAATAGGCTTGAAAAGGTAGCACCAAAAACAAAATGTAACATCTTTCGACACACTATACTCCAACCATGAATGTTTCTCGAATCATCTCGATTGAAAACTTCTATTATTTTTTCCAAAATTTCTATTGGAAAAATTATGACTCTTTGGTTGGCAAGGACCCTTAAAAATATACTCTCTTCGAATTCGATCCCTTATCCGAACATCAAAGTCTTCAATTGATTTTTGTAGTGCTGGGTCACTAAAAATGTCATCCGGATTAAAATCCAACTCATTATTTTTCAATTTTTCATTTGCATCCGAAGTGAATGAGACACCGAGAGCTCTTGAAGATTCAACACTACTCTTCAGTCTCTTCGTTAAAAATTTCTCCATAGACTAAATCAACAAACAAAATAATAACAAAATTAAATCCACCCAAATCAATTGACCTACCAATTATATGCATCTAACTAAACCAATTCAAATTCATAATAACAACATTAAATCCATCCAAATCAATTCAAATCTACCCAAATCAATTGACATCCACTACAATCAACCTAATTTAAGTCACAATCTCACCAATAAATAACTCAACAATCCAAACCCTAAATAATATTGAAACTGGAATTTTTTGGAAAAAAAGGGAGGAAATGACGACAGCTTACTGGAGAGAGATGGCTGGCGTAGGATAAGGAGAACGTGGCGTGGCAGCTGCGGCGCGAGTAGTGGTGGCAGAACGAAGATTGAGAGAAGAGAAGTGTGATGTTGCGGCTGTGGACAACTGAACGAAAATGAAATATGAGAGTGGCCTGCGTGGTTGGCTCATTTAAAAGAGCAAGGCAAAATGCACCATTTTGCCCTGCTCTTTTATTTTTTTTTAAAGTCCGTTGTGCCAAACAACGCCATTTCGCTCTACTAACTTAATTTTTTTTTAAACCATGTCATTTTGCCCTATGATTTAAAAATAAAATAAAAAAAGTTTCATCTTCAATAACTTGTTTCCGCCACTGCAGGTCTCCAACTCCAAGCTTCATCCAGGTCTTCAATGGCAACGACGGCAACAAGGGCTAGTCAGTGGGGGAGTCCCGCCGGAGGGGGGCTCCTATCGCACTCCTCTGGCGGTAGCATGCTGGCAATATGGTGGCTTCGCCACTGGATAGTGTGTTCTATACGAGTGTCCAATGATACTCTAAACTATTAGAGTGGAAAGTTCGATAATGTGTTAGTAGATTTGATCAAAAATGAGTCCAACCAATATAAATACTCTTATGAATGAATCGAAAATGAAAATGTTTGTTTAACGTAAGATTAATAAAAATAGATTGTTTAAAGTGATTACACAGATTACGTTGTTGCCAGGCAAATTGATATGAAAGCCATTGTTGATGATATCTGTTCTCTAAGCAGCTTTTTGTGTCATGTAATATTAAATGAATTTGTAAAGAGTCAAATGCTGCCTTAGATTTACATTGCCAGGCTTACCAGACAAAGGGTATGCCATCGTGACTGGGTAGCAAATCCGTCTGGGGATTGTTAATTTACTTAGTGATAATGAAAGATTGATCTTTTTCCAGGCCAAAAGAAAAATGGTGTAGTGAAAAAATAAAGAGAATAATATATATTTTTTAGTGTAGATTAATTTTATTTAATATATTTATATTTATTTTAAATAAACACCCCACGGAGAACCTATAGCCTATAGGCATATTGTATGGTATAGCAAATAATGAAAGCATTGGGCAAAGGAGAAGTTGAGATTGACAGTTGATAGGGTCCCAAATAGCAAGAATTGCACGCTTGTCAAGTAATGGCGATGGCGAAATATGGTTCACGGAATCGGATACCAAGTGTGGCTTCAATCCCTACTCATTTTTTTGGCCTACCATGCTACAACCCATTTATATCAATATGGGTCCTCTTTCGCTAAATTCTCTCCAATAAGCATTTCTGAAATAAAAAGACATAATTGGTGGTGTTTAGTTTTGATAGATTAAGTGGAGGTGAATCATAAATTAATAGATTATAGGATAAAGGAATGGACAAATTGACACTTTTGTGAAAACTAAAATATAACATAAATAGTAATGTGATATTAGATAAACAAATGTTTGACGTTTTAACATTTTAAATATTAATTTTGTTCAAAAAAATTGTCATTTGAAAAATTGGATCATTAAAACAGAAAAATAAAAGTCCAAACATTTTTTTTAAAAGAAAAGGATTGGTGGTAATTCAAACCTTTAAATCAAGTTTAGAAATTTCAACTCATCGAAAAGATAATTCGTTCAATGCTGAAAGTGGTCACTCTCTTTGAAAGACGTAAATGGGTCCAAAACTATCAAAGAGTTCAAATCATCATCCTTAAAGGATTATCCATTAATTAGAAAATATAACTGTTGAATTCAATTACGTTCACCACAATATAAACCCACAATTTCATCTAAAAAAAGAGGTGCGTCTCACTATTTATGGAGCAACAAAACTTTCACATACCATTGCATTAATATTGTGCAACAATATTATGATGGCACTTGTCAATGAAAGATGAAAAAATAAATGTGAAAATTTTCTTATATGACGGTTCATTTCGTGCTCACTAAATTGCTTCCTTTGCGTGCTTATAACACTGTTGCGCTACAAGAACTGTAATAAATAATTTCATCTTAAGCTAACATGAAAGCGGCAAGCAACTTCTGATCAGAAGAAAAGATTAATTTTCTTGGAATTAAGCAGTCTCTCGAGTGCTCACAGTATCAGCAACTAAATTAGCCACTCTTAATTAAGCAAGCTACCCAGATAAGTTGTTCTTCTTCTTCCTTTTTTCTTTAATAAAAAATTTTTACTTGCGTGGTGATTTAACATGTTCAACACTTCAACTAATTCCTCCAATATTCCTGATAGTCATAACATGAATATACATTAGGTGGTCTTTAGATTTTAAAATTACAGGTTCATGTTTCTACCTTGTTTCATGTTGCAGATGATTTAAAAACCCAAAATTACTTCAATTCATAAAGTTTATAATAACAATAATCTTTGTTGCAATACTGATCCATAGTGAAAAAGCGACACAAAAGACCTGCATGCAGTTTAAGAGCAAATCACCATGCTTGTAGAGCAAATGCAAATGAAAAGAAACTTGCAGCATAGTTCACAAGGTTTAGTACTTTCTATATATTGGTTTAGTATATTGTATATTTACTGTATTGTACTTTATAAAAGACGTATTATTTTTCATTTTAAATTGACTCAATCGACTAAATCTACAACCCACACTCTTTATCTAATAAAATAAATACCACACAAATGTTTTGTATTGAGTATGTGAGGTAAATTGAGATTGGTGTTCATTTTTCTTCAATGTGCAGAACATATTACTATTCATTCATATTAGAGTTCTAAAAAATATAACTGTCACGACCCATTCTCGAGATCATGACCGACGTACGAGGTGAACCGTCTATGGGAGCTCAGCTCATCCCATACAAGTATAAGAAAACAGAACATTTTTCCAATAATCATATTTTTAAAAAAATATAAAAAATAAATAAAGGTTTAATCTTTATGTATAAAAAACAAAACATATGTAATATAAAATGCAGAAATAATTTCAAATTAAAATATTTGAAATGTCAGAAACAGTAATAGAAATAAAAACAAATCCCACAGGAACACGGTGTGGAGCATCTAACAAATTATACAAACGGAGTCCGAACAAAATGACACTAACTAAAACTGCTAAAATGCATCACCAGGTACTGAATACTGAAAAACCACAATTAACCAAAATCACCTGCAAATAAGAATACAGGAGAAACACAAGAAGAAAGGGGTAAGATC
>CAODLS010361089.1:0-13031 GCA_948243855.1 Flueggea neowawraea
TGTTAACTATAACTTAATACTGAAGCCTGCAATGGGAAACCAAATATGCAAATGGATTCGTTTCCCATTGTTGCATGAATATGTTGGCAATGTTATATCGTCTTTTAGAGTTGTGAATAGATCCCCATCTTTATCATTGAATTGATACAATCAAGTTTTGAATGTCAAGCACCAGAATGGACTTGTTCCACTGATTTGTATATAAAGTTACAATTTGGTTTTAGTCTTGTATTAAATTTTTTTTGGCCATTAACATGGTTCTTTCATGTCAATGCTGCTTTTTTGGGAAATTGGAATAAACACCTTGGCTGTTGTTATAGCTGATTACCAGTGAAATAAAGAAAAGAGGAGAGTTGATATCTTCTTTGCCACTTACTCTGGAAATTTAAACTGTTTTCTTATAAATCAGATGGGACGGTTCTCAAATATGTCATTTGTGTATGTTTGTAGGCTTGTTTTGAGGGGAATCCATTTAAGACAGTTCCAGGACCTTTCAAGCTCTTCTGGCAGTGCATGCGTTCAAAACCTGGGTATCTTTAGCATGCTTGTTTATATTCTCTGGAAGTTCCCTAGATTCTTGCAATTACATGAGCTTTTTGTTCATTTATTTATAATGATAACAATTTTTTATAACTTGATTTGATCATGGAGGGAAAACTTTATATTTAGCCTGAGGCTTAGCCGAGCCTTCAATAGATCAATACCTTAACAATATTGAACATAGTTTTCTGTCATCTGGTGACTAATTCAATTGAGGCCCATGGCTGAACATTATAAAGAACTGTATCTGATACTTACTGAAGGTTTTCCTGACAAAAAAAAAATTCCCATTTTGTAAAAGTTTTTTTTCCCTCTCTCAAGGTTGGTAAATGTGTACGTGTTGTAATATAGGCTTATTTTATCACTTAATCTGCTTGTGCAGTGAGGAGCCAACGGAACCATACACTTATTTGCAGATAGATCCTCCGAGGAGAGAGGTTAAACTCGAGTGAAAACTTGTCGGGTTATTCACGTCTCTTGTTGTTTTCACTTTAATGATCTCCAGAATTCCCAGTTTTGGTTAATGAATAATGCAGAGCAATATACCTTTGTTGAGATGTTTTGAGCATCTGATTTTACAAATTAATATGATAAGGTGAGCTATTAAGCCGTTAATATAGATAATATTGGCTTATTATTTTTTGCTGCTATGTGATATGCCAATTCATGACATCATTTGTTGGTTCATGAGAAATAGTTTGTTAATTCATCTAAAAGTTGCTCAAATGAGAAGTTTGTGGTGATCTATTGTAGAATGGATAACCTCTTATTTGTTAGTAAGATAATTTACTCTGGAAACATTGTTAAGAGCAAATCATAATGTTGTCAAGTTCACTATTTGTTTGTTGATCTTTTCTAAAAGACTTCACCTTGCTTCTGCTAAACTTTCACCAGCGTTTTACTATCCAGTCCTGTACATTTTCTTACCCAATCACAATGAATGAGCAGAGCGGCAACGAAATGCCGCCTCCTCTCATTTTACATCTTTTTGTGCTCTTTTTCAAACTCTTGTTTTGTTTTTTCCTTTCTTGACGAGGGAAACATTTACAATTAGTGAACAACCATAGATTTCATTCATACACAGTGATCTGTTATGTAATCTTCTGTTGCTTCCCTCCGCCATTTTCCGATGGAAACAACTCAAGCAATAACTGGACTGAGTAGACTGACAGAAAAGTATGATTCCAGTGATCTGTTGACTTTGATTACTTGATTGAGTTAGCAGGGTGCTGAATCTCTCCAGTATCCTCAAACTATAAACTTCAGAAGTCAATAATAGGCTCTCCAATCGTAAGATTCCTTGCTGGACTCCATGGAATGTCAAAGAGCTTTGCTGTGATGAATTTGAAGATCTTATTCACATTGATGTTGTAGGTAGCACTAGAAAAGAAGAGAGTTGCATTCAGTACCTTTGCATATGTTCTCGCCTGTCACAAGTTAAAACACATCTGTCACTGTAAATTACATCTTATCAGGAAGTAAAATGTCGAGAATACATTTTTAGGTGAACTTTTTATTTTTAGGATTGATGGCCTGATATTTTCTTTCTTCTCTTTGTCAATTCTTGAACCTGATAGTTACAAAATAACCTTTAATACAGTGGATGGAGTATCCAAGATCAGTTTTGTTCGATGGCTCGAGTTGAGTCAAGTTTTCTTTTTCACTCAAATCAATTTATCAAATTATCCTTACTTTAATATACCTGGCTTGCAATTGCCCATTGAAGATCTATGGGAAGCTGAATAAATTCATCAAATTTGGTTCCTACTAGAACTGGAATTGCTATCTACAAAGGCAAGAAATGAACACAATTCAAAACATTTATTAGCCTAAGGACATCTTTGCAGTAAAAATGAAAGCCAGCGATCTTCTTCAAGGAATGAGTTTAAATACCTGATTCCATTTCCTTGCTTCATGGTACCATTTTATGACACTACAATTACAAAGAGTATACTCGGGATTAATTAAATAAATTGAATTGTTCAATTTCACTGATTAAAAAATTATAGAACACATAAGGTGTGATTGAGAATACAAACCCATTTAAGGTGACACGACTAGTTAGATCAAACATAATCAAGATCGCTATAGAATCCTTGCAGGCAACTGGAATTTGCTCCCCGTCTTCTTCAGCACCTGCACAACGAACAGCCTCGTTTTTCGTGATCAAAAACAGTATTAAATCACACAAGAACTCGTAAAGACCTTGCCGCTATGTTTTGATCCAACAAACAGGAAGGTGACGAGTAATTTGGTGTTTATCGTATTGAAAGCGTAGCAGCAAGGTTTTTTAGAAGAAAGAATGTCATCGACTTACCATTTACTTCCCACAGACTAAATGAAATTCTTGCACCTTGGACAACTAATGTTTTGTCCACCATATTCGACCCTTCCATTTGCAAGCTTCCCGCTTCTTCCCCAACATACTTTGCCTTTAAACAAACAACACACAACAATAAGTGATAGGGCAAATATTGATAAAAAAAGAAGAAGTGATGGGACACATCAGTATGGATCTAATTAACAAAACAAAGAAATGGGGTGTTTCTACGATACATTCAGAAACAGATTGTAGATTGATCAATTTGTCTGATTGCATGATAAAAGTTTACGATTGAATATATTCAATATGCAAGGTGAATATACATGAGAATTTTAAATTTTTCGACGAGTATTATACGAAAACATATAAAACTTTGTCAACGAGGATTCAATCTATTAAAATCTTAACAAAACGAGTTAATTAATCAGACACATATAAGAATTCTACTTGTTAATGGTTTATAATTTGTCCTAACCAGGAAACTAGTCTTTCCAATTTGGCTATCACCAAGGAGACTAATCTTCAAAGCAACCAAATCTGCATCATCATCATTCAGATGGCTATGACACACCGTCGTCATCGTTGCCGGCACCTCATGGTCCGACGTACTCTCACTCTCGCTGGTGGCCGAAGACGGTGGCGACAACGTCACCACAGGATGTGACAATGCACAATATTGAATTGGCTTACCTATGGAACACAACATAATTTGCTTGCACACCCGTAGAATGCATCGTCTAAGATTCGAATTTGACTACCGATTTTACGCCTAAGATTGAACCGAACCATTTTCGGACAAGTTTGATTCATGCTGGTAATTTCCTGGAGTTTGGTTTCTTGGAAGGGATGGCTTCAAGAAGAAATTTGTTTCTGCTTGGCCATGAAAAAGAAGTTGGGCGCTAACTTGTGTTGCTTCTCATATTTTCAGTGATCAAGGGTATTTTTGGAATGTAATAAAATTTCTTTTTTCTGTTACGAGAATAACGACATTTTGCTGGTAATTTGTCTAATTTAACGGGTCGGTTGACTGATTTATGGACGGCATCGCTAGGGTCTAAACTGATTGCTGCTATCAGTTACTTTTGGAACTTGACCTTTTTTATATGAAATTATTATTCTATTTTTTTAGTAGGAATCGAGATTATTTGTTTCTATAGATGTTCCCATGTAACTGAATTAAGTCTATTAATTTATTCATGAATATTCTTTAATCAAATTAAATTTACGGGTTTGCGTGTGGGATTTGTGTCATATCGAGCTACATCTCTAACACGATTATGCATGATAATAACATGACACAATTAATAATTTAGTTAAAATTTTTTAGAGCACAAATACGAATTGCTAATTAACCGTGTCAACATGACACGATTAAACATTTTTAACTAAATGGATCATTTGACAAAATACGACACATTAGACACGTTTAACCTGTAAAACTCATTTAACAATATTTTTATTGTGTTTAAACTATATAGCCAAATAAATTTTAGGTGAAAATTATTACAAATCCAATATAATTTCAATGACATAACAACATACCACATAAAACTCAAAAATAATTTTAAATAGTATAACTTTATAAGTTAAATTTAACTTTATAACTCAAAAATAATCTTAAATGTGTCATGTTTATACGTAATACATTAATATATTTAAACTAAACGGGTCAATTCGTGTCGTAAATGAATTAAGCATGTCAACCTGTTTATGATTTTTTTATCGTGTCATAAATTTATCGACCCATTTATAACCAAAATCTGTTTAAGTTCAATCCTGATCCACTGAAATAGTGTATTATTTTGTAATGTCATTTAATCATGTCATCTTAAAAATTGTCACTCCTAAAGACTATTGTCACGACCCGTTTCTGGACTATGACCAGCGTACGAGACAAACCGTCCATGACAGCTCGGTCAATCTCGTACAAACCTTAGAGAACAGAACACATCTTCAAAACTATAACGAAAGAATTTAAAATTTTTTGTAAATATTTTAAAACCATTTAATGCGGACAATTAAATAGAACTTCAAATTTCTTATAAACGTAAGTTTTCATAGCATAATAATAATAACTATTTTACAATTATAAAACATATAAAATGCCGAATAAATATGCAAAACCATACACCCACAAATATTCCTATGTGGAGCAGTTACAAATACAAATACTAGGCCCAAACAAAAGGGCATGACTAAAACTTCAGAATACCTCACCAGATATAGGGTTGCGGAAGATCACAGTCAACAAAATCACTTGAAAGATAGAATAAACAGGCACAAAATAGAAAGAAAGGGGTAAGAACCCAGTGAGAAATGACACTCCAGAATGCCATTCCAAAATGCATCATACGTGCCTCATAAAGACAGTTTTCAAAACATTTTTAAAAACTACACATACATATATATACCCATTTACTAATAATATACATTCGTATACATATAAATAATAGTTCAGAAATTCATTTAAAAAACATTAGCACAGATGGCAAACAACACACAGACATGAGAAGTGATCAAATACCAAAGAACAGATAAATCATGCTACAGACAAACATACAGAGTCATATAGCATAGGCTATGCAAAACAAAACAAATATGATAATCATTGATCATACGCCTATGTTATATTAAAACTGTTCTGACTAGATCAGATCAAAATAGACTAGCAACCTCAAGATTCCAAACAAAACCTGACTCAGAAAAGCTAACAGCTGAAAGCCTTAGGAGCTCAAAAATAGTACTCCATCTACCCTAAAGGTTTCAAGGCAGTAATAGACAGAACAGATCTAAGTACATCATTGAGCATTGCAGTCCATATGCTCTAGCAAGACATACCCTGTCAAATTACAGTATATTAATATACTATAGGAAGATAAGCAACAATACAGATTCACCAAATCTATTAAAACAATAATATCCCAAAAGGGTTGACGAGGGACTAAAACAAAATCATAGTCAATCCTGAGCTTCTGTCACTGATCAAAATCAAATCGTACATGGACTCCACCACTAATCCAAATCAAACCATACGTGAACTCTGCCACTGATCAAAATCAAATCATGTGTCGGGCCAAAACACATGGCTACCAACATCCCTAGTAAATGAGATTTGTCAAGCATTGGTATACCAAAGGCTACGTTCGCCCCATAATATAGGTGTCCCGAGTTAGAATTTTGTACCAAAAACTTATGCAATATTGTAAAACCAAAATGTATACAAAATAAGTATTTATTTTCAAAAATACAAATATCTCCCTACGAAACATTTGTTCAGAAAAACATTCAGAAATCCAAATAAAATATTTGGTCCAAATATTTCATTCTCAAAACAAAGTACCTTTTTCAAGGATTATAATAAATATCAAAACATAATATTTATTTTAGAAATCATGCTCGCAAAAATTTTCAAACTGATTTTCAACTAAGGTTTTCACGTAATCCATAGTTTAGGATTTACTGATCCTTATTCATTCTGATTTACATGCAAATGCCCAAACATATCAAAAATAATATAGATTTAGAAGACACAACCTATGTGTCTGAAGCTGTTATTCACTCACTTGGATATCCAAGCTGAATGGTTCGGTCACACACCACCGATGGCTATCTCGCTGACCAGAACACGAAGCTAAAACAAACAGATCATACCAAACAGATCAAAATGTGATACTAGTACTGTGGCAATACCATTGTATGAATGCAATGCAGATGCAATCTAACCCTTGACTTTCAAAAATTCCAAAAACATTGAAATCTCGTTCCAATTGATACCCAACTGTACCAATCACCCACATTGATTGTAATCAACCTCTTAAACACAAATCCAAAATCCATTCCAACAATTAACCTCAAAATCATCAAGATTTCCAACCCACAAATTCGGCTTTCCCGTGACCCAAAGAAATAAATCATCAAATGATAACACCCAACTCAAATACATGCGTTTCTAATTCCAATATACCAAAATATAATAAGAAGAACTCCAAATCTAACCTGAAAATCATATAAAACAGAAACCGTAACTTTCAACAAACGCATTTCGTCGAAACTCAAAAATCGCCAAAATTGAAGTTAGATCCTTACATTTCGAACCTCCAACAACCACAATCTAACAACATCTAACTCCTATTTTTTCAAAAACAAGCCAATCTGAGCTCAACATCAAATTCATCCATAAACCCTAAATGAACGAATCTTTCGTGAAATGAAGAAAAGAGGGGATTAGAAGCTTAATCTTACCTCAAATAAGCAAAAGGAAGCAAAGGGAGATGCTGGAAGATGTTGAGAGACGGAATTGAGAGTGAAAGAAATGAAGAAAATGAGTGAAGACCAAAGCGAGTTTGATGGGGGTATTTATAGACCCAAACATTAAAATGAGGTATTTAACTTGAAAACAGTCAAATCTGGGCAGATCTAAGTGTGTAGTATGTCTTCTACGTGCATAGAAGAAGTCCTATGTGCATAGATGATTCCACAACGTGCTTATACGTGCATTCTAGCAAACCCAGAATTTCATATCCAAGATCAACTTGCGTAAGAGTACCTTCTACGCACACAACAAACCTTCTACGTGTGTAGACGAAGGCTCACATATGTAGATGAATTCTAACAGCTTTAGTTTATTTTTGCTCGATGATCTACAAGCTTAGATGCCCTTCAACGCACGTAGACAACTCCCTGAATACACTTTATGTGAAACTTTTCACTTCCAACATATCTCTAACTTAGAAACATAACTCCAATATTCCCGAAACAAATCTAATGGCCCAAACTCGCAAATCATCATTAATTGACATCCTTAATCATCAAAACATACTCCACACATCAAGAATCGAATCAAAATAAAATTTTTTTTATTGAAGTTAAACGAGGTACAACAAAAGGCTTAACCGGAACAGGCAGGGTATTACATACTTCTCCTTTCAAAAGAAATTTGTCCTTGAATTTCCAGACAAAGAAAATTAAAGCCAAAATCGAGCCTAAGTCTCCAAATGTTAACATATATCTAGAATCCTGACATACACAATCACAGAGGAACTAACTACAAACTTGCAAAATCATAGCTCCTTTGGGCTCAGGTACTCAAACATGCATCAAGAAATGCAGAAATGTAGGGTATGTAGAGGCTAAATGCAGAAACAAAATCGAAAGACACTGACATAAGAATCAACACAATCGAATAGGTGCGTCTGACTATCCTGCGATTCATCAGAATGGTGCTTCTTTGAAACACTCAAAGACGCTCCAACAGAAAGGAAAGACTGAGCCTAACATTGACTAACAATGGCAACAAAACAAGGAACAGATCGGGGACAAAATTCCTGAGGAACAAAACTGGAAATACCAAAATGCACAAAGACAAAAGAAGCAAAGATGTATATTCTCAAAGCTCAAAGGATCAAGTGTCGGAAAGTACAAACCTAACACTTCTCAAAGATTGTACACAAAACGTCCTGATACTGACCAAACACATATAGAAAAAGCAGGCAAAGCGAATTGCAAAACCATACTGCAAAGGAAATTCATGGAAAAAACATTTGGGTTAAGTACGCAAAAACATATCCAATTTAGACTACATCCACGAAGGTCAAGGAAGATGGAACATATTTAAATACTACTAGCAGAGATAGCATAGGTACTCTAACAGAGTGAACTCACTAATGCACAATTCCTAGATTCACATCAAATCCACTAAACCTGCCAGTCATTCCATATAGCCCCAAAAGAATGAGACGTGAAATTCCATAATTCACACCTAAGTCTTTAACTGAAACATATATCAAAATCTCAACACATCTATCATGGAGAAACGATTGATCACTCCATATTTGCAATACAAAATATCAATACTCAAAACCAAAACTCTTTAGCAAAATCTCATAAATTTGATCCATAATTATACATCCAATCTATTTGAAATCATAGAACACCAAAAAACCCAATAGTGACAAATGTCATAAGCAAAGATATCGTTAATATCCCAAGGTGCAAATCATGCATATTCAATTATCATCGTAATCATAATCATTTAACCATAATCATAACCATAATCATAATCATTTAACCATGTAGAACAATTCATATGCCGAATCCAATTTTAACTCCTTAAGCCTTGTTTATAATTCCATATCATCATCATAATTATACTACTCACTACATATTCATTATCGTAATTGTTCAACCTCACACAAAATTGCCAATCACTAAGATGATCATACCAACAATCATCAAATGAATCAAAGAAATCAAATAAATTTGTTACCAAATAAATAATTTCATGTCTCTTTGTCCTTAGGCTATCTACCATCACCCGTAGTGTTAATCTCCAGATACCGCATACTGAATATCCTTAAGGTCAAAAGAATCGAAACATCGGTCTCTACACAATTCCTTTATTAATCAAATTGTCTTCCAAACACTAATTATTAGATTTCCTCTCATATTAACAAATAGATTCATAAAATGATCCATTAATCATATTCTTAGTATATCAAAATCTTTAGTACTCCAGGTACTGTCTCACTATAATAAACACCGAAAAATATACATGTCATGAGAACTAAACTCAGATCTTTATCAAATTTTACTATAGTACTCCACAAAAATCTATTCGGTAAATATATCATCAATCATCATCAAACTAATCCGATAATTCCTTAAACATATTACTCTTAGCAATATCATTAAGCTTTCTTGACCTTAGCAGTTTCGTAGTATCATTTTATCTCCTGATATTAAGCCTAAAATCAGTTTCATCATTTATTCTCACCTACGGAGGAGATCAAATGCTCACCTCCAATTCTCCAAATACCATAATTCAAATGCAATAACAATTGGATCATAACATATCATGAACTCCTTATTCATGCGACAAACAATTCTCGTAATTTTTGCCAATGTGGTCTTAAACCACATCCCACAACCTTAACCGAAGATATTCCAATCTCAAAACGATTTAGAGAATCACCACGCCCATTATAGACAATTCACTAAATCACCCTCTCAAAGAAATATGCCAAAAATTTCTCGCTCTACAGAGTCAAGTAATATCGTACTCAAAAGAATAAGAAACCATCAATTGAATTTCTTCTAACAAAAGTACTGTGATATCCGCACACCCAATTAAGTCTAATGAAGTCAAAATGATATGTAATGCAATGCAATGCAATACCAATATAAAATAAAACATATTTAGAGATTTAAGAGAAGAGAGGGTACCAATGATGTCGACACTCGCACTCCTAGCTACAGACGGCCTTCCCTGAATTCCCAATTGCTAAGACACTTAGCTACCTTGTGCTTGTGGCCTTGTTACAGAGTCCGGGATGTCTCTTCCCATATGTAATGCACTGCGAGTATCCACTTTGGCTGGTACCCTAAAAGATGGTTTACGCCCTTGCTCGGACTAACTGCCCTAACCTTGGCCCTAATGGCGACTCACTGCCTCCTTAGTCTTACTCTTCTTATGCGATTGCTCAAAAGATCTTGTGCTCACACTTTCAAGGACATTTGCAATACAATTAAGTCCCTGAGAGATGCACTCAAAAACATTCATCTGAGATGTACGCTAAGACTACTGCAAAAAAGGCGATACCTTCAGATGACTAAGTGAATCCCTCTGATCTGATACTAAATGAGGCCTTAACTGGTGACTCTAAGCGTGAGTCCATATCTATGAATGCAACAAACAAGCAGAACAAACGTACAAATGTCAGAATGCAGAGTGGTTGCCACAGTACCAAAATAAATACCAAGAAGGTATACAGAGGTAAATCGGACTGACTCAATCAAAAATACTTAAACTCCACAACCAACCCAGACAATATGGAACCTGACTCTCTGATACCACATTTGTCACAACCCGTTTCTAGACCATGATCGGTGTACGAGGCGAACCGTCTATAGGAGTTCGGCCCATCTCGCACAAGCATCAGAGAATAGAATACATATTCAAAACTATAACGAACAAATTTAAAATCGTTTGAAAATATTTTAAAACCATTTAATACGGATAATTAAATAGAAATTCAAATTTCTTAAAAACATAAGTTTTCATAACAGAATAATAATAACTATTTCACAATTATAAAACATATAAAATGTTGAATAAATATACAAAACCATACGCCTACAAGTACCCCAATGTGGAGCAGCTACAAATACAAATACTAGGCCAGAACAAAAGGGCATGAATACAATTTCATAATATCTAACCGGATATAGGGTTTTTGAAGATTACAGTCAGCAAAATCACCTGAAAGATAGAAATAAACATAGACAAAATAGGAAGAAGGGGTAAGAACTCAGTGAGGAACGACACTCTAGAATACCTCACATATGTCTCACAAAGACAATTTTGAAAACATTTTTAGAAAATACACATACATGTATATGCCTATTTACTAATAGTATACACTCATATACATACAAATAATAGTTCAGAAATTCATTTAAAAAATGTTCGCACAGATGGCAAACAACACGCAGATATGTAAAGTGATCAAATACTAAAGAATAGATAAATCATGCTACAGGCATACACACAGAGTCATTTAGCATAAGCTATGCAAAACAAAATAAATCTGATAATAACTGATCATACACCCATATTATATTAAAACTGCTCTGACTAGATCAGATCAAAAGAGACTAGCAATCTCAAGAGTCCAAACAAAACCCGACTCAGGAGGGCTAACAGCTGACAACCTTAGCGGCTCAAAAATAGTACTTTGTCACCCTAAGGGTCTCAAGGCTGTAATAAACAGAACATATCTAAGTACATTTGCTAGCATTGCAGTCCACGTGCTCCAGTAAGATATACCCGTCAGATTATAGTATATTAATATACTACGGGAAGATGAGCAACAACACATACTCACCAAATCTGTTAAAAATAATAATATCCCAAAAGGGATGACAAGGGACTAAAACAGAATCAAAGTCAATCGTGGACTCCTGCCATTGATCAAAATCAAACCATATGTGGACTCTTCCACTGATAAAAATCAAATCATGTGTTGGGCTGGGAAACATGGATACCAACATCCCTAGTAGCTGGGATTTCTCAAGCATTGGTGTAATATCCCGTCTGTTATAACCGAAATTCGATGGTATTCCATTTAGACTATGAAGTAATTCAAGGTTTTGATAATTTAATCTTGAGCAAGAATGTTTCAGTGGTGATGTTGGGTGTGTAAGACATACTGGAGGTCCTCTACGTGTGCCTAAGCACATCTGCATGTGTGGAGAGTACTACGCACATTGTTCAACATCTGTAACTTGAACCGTGAGCGAATGGGGAAAATACGTGCTTTGGAGGAGGTTCTGCGTGAGTTGAGCATTTTCTGGATGTAAGCCATGAGTAAGGGAAGCCATCTACGTGCATAGTGTATATGGTATGCACGTTGATTTCGGATCTAGAAGTAAAAAGTCATCAGATCTATGATCTACGTACGTTGAAGCTTCATCTACGCACATAAACCTTGATCAATGTGCGTAGAAGGAGGCACAACGCACGTAAGATTGCTTTGCTAGGCCATTTTGCATGCCACATAGCATTTCGATGTCAAGGGCTTATAAATACCCCCAACTAATGCATTCTCAGTATTTACTCCTCCCAACCACCGAAATTACTCCAAAGATCAGCTCTCTCCCTCTCCCATTTCTCTTCCATCCATCATTTTGCTTCATTGAGGTAAGAAATGTATGACGATTCCTTCTCTTTGTCATTTTCTGCTTTGCATTCACTCATCTAGGGTTTTTTCAAAAATGAGTGTTGGGTTCAGATCTATTCTTTCTGGGTTTAGAGAAGTTAAACATTGTTAGTTTAAGGGTGTTTAGAGTTGAAATCACGGGAGTTTAACTTCAGTTTTGGGAGATCTCGTGTTTGAATGAAATAGGTTTATTCTTAGCTAGGGATTCAGATTTTAATAGACTTCTTATTGGATCTGAATATATTTTTGTTGTATAAGGTCATATCTGAGTTAGGAATGCTTTGATTTGAGTTAGACCTTGTGATTGGACGGATCATTCATCATGGGTCCGAGAATCCAAATTTGAGGGTGAAGAATCTTGATGATTCTGAGTTGGGTTGTCTGAATAGGTGTTAGATTCATGTATATAAGGTCGATTATAGTTTGTGTATGTGATCGATCAGTTGGGTATT
>CAODLS010361143.1:0-17911 GCA_948243855.1 Flueggea neowawraea
ACGTTCAAATATCTAAGGTAATTATTTATTTTATAAATGCTGACTTTGTTTGCTGAATTGATCGCAACAACTAAATTTTATTTGTTGAATTGAATTTGAATCAAATAAATATAAATGATGACTTTGCTTTAACACAAACAAATTTTCAGAAGTTGAGAGTAATTACGAGACTGGGATTTGAATTTTGGACATCAACAACGGCATAATTACTTGTCATATAAAATTTAGACAAGATTGTATATCCCATATATCATACATCATATATCCCATACCAAATGCAGTTTCAACTAATCATTTTGAAACTCATTTACAAATCGATTTTATAGATAAGTTTCATCCATTAACATTCCTTTTTTCTAATCTATATATAATTTTCAGCAACCTAGTGAACTTGCTTCAGAGGCCATTGCTGTAGTGAACTACATATTATTATATCTAGATATTGTGCATTATAAGGATTTTAATATAAGGCAGTGGTGATAAAAAAGAGTTAACAGTTTTTCTAGCAATCATGATAGGAAATAGGGCAAAGATAGCTAGTAAAACCGTAGTTCATAAGCAGACAATGAATTTGGAATATTAGGAAATAGAAGATAACAAGAATTGATAGAAAGAAATGATAAATGTCTGGAGCAGAACAAATGGCAAATATACTTAAGAAAAATAAACCTTCACAACATCAACCATTAATAAACCTTCACAACATCGACAATTCTTTGCTGACTAGCAAAAGCAGAACTGAAGAAGTCATGTCACCTGCGATGTGTAAACGATATTGTAGAATCTCCAATAAATGAAATTCAAAGAAACTACCAACGTATTAAGAAGAGAACTTTCACTCAAAATTAATCCGTATACGAAAATAAAAGATTAACGATACCGGCTACTGTTTACTGGCAGACAGAAAGCTCCATTTGGATTGATTCCTTAAGAGTTGCACATAACATTGTTGAACGAAATGAGGGTTAATTTCACAGGTGGTCACTCTAAATTACACAAGATTGCACCATGGTTAGTATACTCACTTTCAGTGACAAACTCAGAATTATTTTCACCTAGGGGTACCGCTGAATGACATCACAGAAGTTGACAGTGATTTAGTGGCAAACAGGTGGACGATAGATCAAATTAAAGGTTTAATTGTTTATTTTTGTAAGTTCAGTGCAATACCCCGTCCATTCCGGTTAGTATCTTTGTAAAACTTCGTTCAATTCTGATAAGACTTTTTAGTTTGTCACGTTCGATTTCAAATGGATCTCGTTCGTTTTTAGGTTAGTATTTCTATTCGAGGTGATGTTTGATGATTAAGAATGTCTAATCATGATGATTAACAAGTTTGGGGTGTTAGATTTGCTTAGGGAATATTGGAGTTTGTGTTTCTAAGTTACAAGTATGTTAGAAGTGTGAAAATTTGCATCCAGGAAGTCTTTTACGTGCGTTATGTGAAGTTAAGCACGTAGAATTTGAAGCCAGAACAGGTTGGAGCTGCTGGAACACGTTTACGCCCGTAAGTCACTCCCTACGCATGTAAAAGGTGTGTTACATGCGTAAAAGGCATGCTACGCACGTTGATCTTGAGTCGGAATGGTCTGGGTTTTGGGAACAATCTGTTTATTCATGTAAGGAAGCATTTACGCACATAATACTGCCTCTACATGCATAAAAGCTTTGTAATGCACGTAAATGGTGCCTTTTCGTGCTAAAATTGTCTGAAATGATGCATTTCGGTGCTAGGGTCTATGTATACCCCATCCCTTGTTAGATCAATGGTGATCAACATTAAGTTATTTTTATGTTTTGATGATAACCAAAACGTTTGACTTGAAGAGAAATACATTGGAAATCTCAAAATCACGAAACAAGGCTTTAGAAGCATGCAACGTACGTTACTATGATCATGAAGTGCGTAATCTGTGAACAACGTACGTTATATAAGTAATACCATATGTTACAAGCGTACAACGCACATTAACGGGCTGTAATGTATGTAATAGTAAAGATGAGAGCAAACCGAAGCCATTGGAGCACAAAACAACGTAAGTGAATCATCCACAACGTACGTAGGACACTCAAAATGTACGTCATCTGGGTTTAAACATGATCAATGTACGTTGCAACATTCGGGACGTACGTTAAAGACTTTCAGACAGTAAAATACATCATTAAATGCACTCCAACGGCTATATTCTCATTACCAACGGTCTAGAAAATCTATAAATACATCAAAGAAAGACAGATAAAAATGGATGATAATATGAATTCATGTCTCAAATATTTTCATCATTCCATCAACCCTAAAACGCCAAATCCAAGCTAGAGAGAAGATCAAGAGTATCAATCAAACATGTGTACTCCTAGCATAGAGATTTCATTTATGTAAAACACTTTGAGAGTGGGGAAATATTTGTTATAAACCTAAAGAAAACAACATTGTATCGTTTTAGAGGGGTAAACCTTAAGCAACCTTGTAGGCTTTAGAGGGGTGAGCCATAACCAACCTTGTAGGCTTTAGAGGGGTGAACCGTAATGGACGTAGGCATAGTTAGCCGAACCACTATAAAATCTTGGTGTTATTTTCTCTCTCTTCAACTAGCTTTCGCTCTCCAAACTCAACCAAAACATAGACCAAAAATTCTCCGACAAGTGATATCAGAGCGGGTATCCTTTCGAGAAGGCTTAACAATCTTGGAGAAAAGATCCTATATCATTACAGATGCAAAATTAGGTACTATCGTTACAACTTTTTAAATTCTCTCCATTTTTTGTTAATTGATATTGTTTTGATTTAAATATGGGGGATAAATGAAGTTTTCAAAATATTTTAAATGATGCACAAGGGGGAGTTAAAACTAAAAGAAATATTTTTATGCATGAAATTTTTGTTGATAGGGGGAGTGAAAATTGCAACATCATCACATATTGTTTATGATCCTAACCTCTTGACAAGGATGAAATTCTTGATTAAATTCATTGCCTTTGATGTAGTGCTTTAAATTCTTCAAAGTTTTGTCATCATCAAAATGGGGGTGATTGTTGGATCAAGGATGATCAACATTAAATTCCTTTTATATTTTGATGATAAGCAAAATGTTTGACTTGAAGAGAAATACGTTAGAAAGCTCAAAATCGTGAAACAAGGCCTTGGAAGCATGCAACATACGTTACTATGATCATAACGTGCATAATCTATGAACAACGTACATTATATAAGTAATAACATACATTACAAGTGTACAACGTACGTTAGCGGGCTGCAACGTACGTAATAGTAAAGCTGAGAGCGAACCGAAGCCATTGGAGCACAAAACAACGTACGTAAATCATCCACAACGTACCTAGGACACTCAAAACATACGTCATATGGGTCTAAACATGATCAACGTATGTTGTAACATTCGGGATGTACGTTAAAGAATTCCAGACAGTAGCAAACAACATTAAATGCACTCCAACGACTATATTCTCATTAAGATGACATTTTGAGTTAAGGTTTCAGATTTAGCTTGATTCTGTGATATGTGAGTTGGATATAGTTATATTATGTTAGATTGAAGCTAATTGAAGTTATAAATACAAGGATTGGGCTTGGGTTTCATTGTTTATGCATATATGTTGAAGTGGGCAATGTAAGTGACGTTTTGAGCTTTGATCTCTATTTTGAACAGATTTTTGAGTTGATTGAGGTTAATTTCTTTTAATATATGTTAGAATGAACTTAGAATGAGTATGAGCTCATGTTGGAATTGAAGATTGGTCGAGTTGGTAAGATTGTTCATGATTTTGAGTTTGTTTGGAGTAATTGATTGTAGATTTATGATTAAGAGGTTGATTTCAGTGGACTGGAATGATTTAGAATAGTTAGTGTTGGTCGATACAAGTTTGGATTATTTTGGGAAGAATTCTCTTTGTTTGAAATAGAATGTATTATTTAGAATAATTTAGGTTGAATATTTGATTGTGAGTTATTTAGAGGATTAAGTTGTGGATTATGAAAGGTTTGCGAGATTGGTCACGCGAGTTTATGAACTGTTTGAGAATCAATGGAAGGGTTAGGCATTTGGTTGAAATAGGATTTTCAACGTTCTAGTGGGTTTGGGTGTCTGCATTTGCATTTCTTTCACATTTATATAATGCCACAGTTACCTTGTCTAAGTCCATTGCAATCCACTTATGTTCTCAGCTTTATTTGAATTTTGAGGCGACCAACCATTCACCAGTGGACCACGATTTGATTATTAGTTCGGCGTCCATATGAGTAGATAGTAGCTTCAGGCATATAAGTTGTGCCTCCTAAAATTATATGGTTATGATATGTATGACTTTTGCATGTAATTCAGACTAATTAATGGTTTGGTAATAATAATAAAGCTGACTTATGTGATAACCTTTGTTATGAAAATCATATTTAGAAATCATTATGTTTTTTGAAATAAATGTTTTGTTCTAAATAAGTAAATCTTTGTACTAAGTATTCAGTTTTTGGAATTTATTAAATATATTTTTTGTCTATATATAAACATATTTTTGGAGATAAGAATTCTATTCAGTATTTGGGAATATTCTCTATTCAATGTTTTGTTCTAAAATTAATTACGTTTTTGTTAATAATTTGTCTGTTTTGCATGCTGCTTTATGAATATTTTAAAATGTATTAAAAAAATTTCTATAAAATAATCTGATATGAGACACCTATGCTACAGGGTAAGTGTAGCATTTGGTATACCAATACTTATTAGTTGCTTATGTGGCTATTTTCGCCTAAGTGGCTAATCCGTGCCGAAGTGGCTAATCTGTGCTTTAAGTGGCTATATCTAGTGCCTAAATAGCTAATCCGTGCCTAAATGACATATTCATGCCTATGTGGCTATTATAGAGTCCGAGTGACTCCACCTATCAGATTCTGGTCTCGCTAAGCTTTTGAATATTTTTCTCTGTAAATTTTTTGAGAACTAAATATTATTTTCAGTAAATATTTTGAAAAATAAATATTATATCCATTTCATACTTTGGAAATTAAATATGTTTTGTTCAATCTATTTAATAATTTAATATGTGTGATTGTTTGTTGTTTGTTGAGCGTGCGAACGATTTCAAAATGAATTTCAAAACTACTACTATACGTAGTGTGTATATGTATGTACTATATATATATTGCATGTGGTAGTTTTTGAAAACGTTTTCAAAATGGTTTATACGAGGTCCTGAGCCGATCTGAAGTGTTATCACTTATTGGGTTCTTACCCTTTCTTTTTCTTGTTTATTTTTTTCCATCTTTCAGGTTTTGTTGATAGCGGTCATCTAATCTTCCAAGCTCTGTGAGGTATCCTTGTCTGTAGTGAGTGCCTTATTGTTTGGGCCTATTATCTGTTATGTTAGACGTTCTACACTGGGTACTGGGTTATGGATTGTATTTGATAATATATCGTTTCAACAAATTTTACTTATGCGGATTTATTTTGTATCTTGATATTGTGTTTATGTTTTATTATTCAAAGGTATTTTCCTAAAAACTTATTATTTGTTAAATTGTTTTAATAAGACTAATATTAATAATTTGGGTAGATGTTATGTTCTCTGAGGCTTGTGCGAGACGGGTTGGGCCTCCCGTTCGGTTCGTCTTGTACGCCGATCATGATCCAAAAACAGGTTGTGACATTTAGGGACTTAAAATTTACTATAATAAAATTACATATAAGACCTCGTATTATAATGAAACTATACATATAGGACCTCGTCAAGGTCGGGGTCACGGCATCCCTTGTCACCCTGGGTTCATCCCTACTCACTTTTGTTACAGGAAAGTCATTGAATGTCGAATTTTATTTCTAAATTATTACTATGGTCGGGTTGTAAAAATTTCAGGTTGTAAAGATGACTAAACATGACATATCACTTAAATTTCGCCACGTGGAAGCTGGCCCATTTTGTTGGAACCAAAACTGAATTGACCCGAGACCCAATCAAACTTGCAACACGACCCAACCAAATCAGTTACTTCTATTCAAACAATTCTGAAATTTCAAACAAACATATGGCTTCTCTTATTCGATTCAATCAATGACAACAAACTCATAAATTAATGCATTCTCTTCGAACAAATCTGAATTTTAATGAAAAATAGCTTTTCTTTTAAGATTCGAAATCCACAAGGAACCCATAAATCAATGGTTTGTCTTCAAACAAATCAATGGAGCTTGAGGTGAAACCCAAATTGCATGGAAGCAAAATCATTCTATCCTCTCTCTCTCTCCTTCTCTTTTCGTTCTCTCTGCTTGAACTCCGAGTAGTGCTTTAACCAACCTTTCTCCAAAGACAATGATGCAGATGTTTCATCCCTGCATTTCGGCTTTCACTTGGAGGAATTCAGATTTATGAAATGAAGATACAAAATTGGGTTTGGGAATTTAGATAGGGACTCCAAATTTGTTGATTTTGATTTGAAGAAACTAAAATGGGTATGGGTGTGTTAAAAGTGAGAGAGAGAGAGAGGGGGGGAAGCGATGAAGATGGAGCAGAGGAGAAGGGTGGGTGATACTACAATGAGGACTCTTAAAAAGAGTCTTCATTAAGGACTCGAGTTACTTAATTTCAGCCTCAGTCACTTAATTTGAGGGGGTGATTACTTAACTGTAGCTCTAAAAGTTACCTAAATTGGATGTCGTTACTTAATTTAGCCATCGTTTACTTAATTTTGATCGGTTACTTAATGTTGATCATTGTGTGATAAATTAAGTAACTATGACTGTTACTTAATTATTGCTGAAATTACTTAATTTAAGTCTCAGTTACTTAATTTACTAAAGGAGTCCTCATTTATGACTCTTTTAAGGAGTCTTCATTGTAGTAACACCCAGAAAGTAGTGGTGGCGAGATTTGTGGAAAGATGGGTTGTGTGGTGGCGAGATTCGTAGAAGACAGGTTTTGTCGGGTTTCGGGTCGGGTTGTGAGTTTGGATGGGTCTCTAGTCAGTTCGCTTTTGATTCCAATAAAATGGGTCAGCTTCTATGTGGCATCTACGTGGCGAAAATTAAGTAGTGTGGCATGTCTAGTCATCTTTCTGACGTAGGAATTTTTAAAAACCAGCTATAGTGACAAACTATGAATGAAATTCGATATTCAAGACTTTCTTGTGATAAAAGAGTGACCGTCTTTGAAATTAACTCACGAAATAAGAGTGAAACGTAAGGAAATAGTTTTCCTGGAATGAAAAGCAAGGAAATAACAAAATCTACCTGACGTAAAAGAATAATTGGTTTTCTCTGTACTGATTCATCTCCAGAGTACAATCACAACAAATCAAATCATCATTTCTTGATTCGCAACATTTCTGTGGAATGATTTCCCAGTATATCACGTGCGCCTGAATGCATATGCAAAAAATAAAATAGACGAACAATTAAGAACAAAAAAAATCGCTGTTCCAACCCACTCACCCTACCACCACCACTCCACCATGATTGCAACTACATTTTCAACCCAAAAAATCAAAATTCTAAATTCGAAAAATTCAAACAATTGAAAAACCCAAATCATTCCAACTTATTTCTCTAGAACGGCTGCAGCTGGGCATGGAGACTAAAATGGTGCACTTCCGAGGCATTGAATCAAGGAGAATCCAAATGCCACTCAATTGTATAATTGATTGTAAAGGGTTTATTCTAAATTTCAGATTCTATAATAAAAAAGATTATCGTAAGAGGATCGGATTATGAAATGATCAAGATGTATTGTGATGGTTTAATTATTACTTGCACGAGTCATTATTAATTTATTTGCTCTCTAAAAGAGGTTAAAAGAAGCAATGAGTTAACCATTGAAGACTATGAATCTTGCGAACTGCATTGTCAACAGTAATTTAAAAGAATCAAGATATACAATGTCAAACAGTAGTTTACTGGAGACGTACCTAATAGAACTTTTTGTAAGGTTAGAATATGATTCTTAGATCAAATAAGATATCAGCGAATGATTCTTCCTGTCCATCATATTCACAAGAATATGTACATTTTAGGCACCTAAAACACGAGTGGATGAGGGACAGATGGCAAGAGCTTATTGGTTGGGTGTTTTGCGTGGGCAAATCAAATCGCACCATGTCAGTCCTAGCACATCAATCCAACAGAAAAATCATGCACCGTCACTGCTTTTGTAACCAGATCCGCTGCCGACTTTTGGTTCTGTTCGCCGCCTTCCTGTGTTTTTCCAGCTGCCATCTTTGTCCTTAATATTTTATTTTATATGTAAAAATTATATTTAAATTATCAAACAATAAGTATATTCAATTAAATTTTTTATTATATAATTTTATTTTTTATTATATGCGATTAAAATTAACTACTAAAATTTAAAAATATACATTTATATTAAACAATAATTAAATTATAAAATAAAAGACTCTAATGATGTGTGACACACATACACAAAAAATTAATTAACAAAAATGTTAATATATTAGCAAAAGTATAATGTATATACTTCTATGTACATCCATGTAATCAGAACAAATAACAGCTCAAAAGTGAAGATCCTGAACAGAAAAAAACAATTGAAGATTTACATTACTGAGCTATCGTGGAACAAGCATTGCCGTACAAAATAAAAATGCTTATTAAATGGAATAGGTGTGGCATTGCTTTCCGAATTGTTATATGAATTAAGTTCGTAATGGAAAACAAGACTCCAAATATCATTAATTTTTTTAAAAAATAAGACATTTTGGAAGCAAAAAGTCATTTGAGAGCAGACATTAAATCAAGGAGAACCCAATTCCACTCAATTGCATAATTGGTTGTAAAATGAAGGCATCCGCATATAATACAGAGAATAAATATCAATTAATAATTACCAAATATATGTACGTAATTTTTTTTAAAGTTCATTTAGTTTGTTTCTTTTTTGTACATATATATATGTTTCTATACATTCATGCATGTTTCATATAAAGTAATATATTAATATGTTTGATATATTGATGAATTATTTCACTGTTAGCATATATGAATATGGTTCACTATATGCAATTTAATTTTCATATTCTTCTACAACCGTTTGGTAGAATATAATTAATGGTACTCATTTACAAGATGTTAGCAACTAACTACATTCTTGTTTCGTTTCTAACATATTGATTCGATAGGTTTAGTTTATTTGCTTACTAATAAATCATATTGTTCCCTGAAATTTTGAGAAATCTGTCCAGGGAACAATGATGCCATTTGGTTCGATATTTGTTAATGTGTGCCAATGAATTTTTGGTTTTCCTAAACCTTGAATTAAAGACGTTTTGCACTCGAGAAAATCAATCTAACTTTTTAAACAAACGAGACAATGAGTCCTTTACTTCTTTGATAACAATAACAAGATAAGAACATTGATGAAATTCAAATAACAGATTTTGGAATTGACAGACTATTAAGAATGCTTGATGAACAAGGCTGAGGACACTTGGAAAATAACATAGAACACTTGAATAAAAATGAAGGCACAAGATGCTACCAATACTAAAAACCGAAAACAGAGTAAAAGAACATAAGAAAATAACAGAATTCAAGGATTCATGTTGTATAGAGGTTGATTTGATTGATTGGTTGATCGTCCTTTCTGATGTGCAACCTTTATCTATTTATACTGTTGGTTGGTCCTTGGTATCCAAGAACGTTTGAATTTCTACCAATTCCTCCTGTGAATTATTTCCTTCCCTTTGTGATATTTCTTTAATGGTGATCTGATTGCATTCATTGTCTTTTCTTTCCATTATTGTCATGCTGCTTATGAAAAGCTATCAAAAATGCTTGCCTTCTTAAGAATAATTCCCATGCTGTTTGTTGCTGTGATTTTATTTAATCTCTAGAAAATATTATGATATTGCCACCCCCTCAAGGACTTCCCTTGTTTGCATTTGTTTCCCATTTTTCTACAACTCTTACTGCAATCCATTTTCCTTTTTGGTCCTGATTTTATATCTCAATTATGTCCCCTCAATTATTTGCTCCAATCTTTCCTTCTTTCCTATTTGTCATAATTGCAAAATTATGGTATAAATAATTGTCCACTGCGTGTTTATAGTTTGAGTAAAACCTTGAACACGGGAAAAATTAATAATCTGTAATTCACATGGGAAAACTGGAAGTTCCTTTGCAAAAGACCGAAGGTTCCCTACAAAAAATTGAAGGTCCTCTGAAGAAATCATACTGTAGAACTTTGTTCTTCTGCAAATGTCAAGCTTCAGTAAAGTGGAGGTCTAAAAAATTATGGTGGTCATATATAAGTTGAACCAAGAGGCCTACCACTTTTAAAAATGTTGTTTTTCACTCGACCGGTCACCCATTTGAACCTAAAGGCAAACCAAGTCATCAAACCATCATCAGAAACCACCACAAACCAAGCTCTAAATCAACAGGCCACTCATTTTCTTCACCCTATTTTGAATCAAAATCAAAAGCAAAACCAGATCCAGAACCAAGAACAACTTCTAAGCCAACCACCACTCTTTTGAGTCAAAACTCTTCTAATCGACTAGCTCAACAACCAATAAAACCCAAACCGGAGTCATCTAACCAAACCAGTCAAGACAACAAAACCAAGTTATTTCTTCTTTCTTCCAATTCCGAAACAGATAGCGTAGAAAAATGGAGCCACCTCACCCTCTCTACTGTTGACACCGTCGAGCCTCACCAGGCAATCTACCATCTGTCGTGTCATTTTTAGACCAGGGAAGTTCGCAACCCATCGCCGGATAGAGGAGATCGTGCCGTCCATTGAAAGAGAAACTCGTCCATCGTCGCTACCACCGCTGGGAATGCATCGTCTATCACTAATAGCCTCCCTTGTAATCCCAATATGGCTATCCAAGAGGGGGATTGATTGGATTTTTTGCTAAGTATAAAAGCTTTTTAAAACTTTTGGCAATATTTTGAAAAACAAAATTTGATAGCTGAATCCAACACACTACCACAGAAACTGAAATGAAAATAGGTAAGGGATAGAGAAAACAAATCCAAGATTTATAGTAGTTCGGTCCTCCTTAACCTACGTCCACTCCTCTTGCCTCAACTAAAGAATTTCAATCCACTATCACTTCCTCACTTGCGGGTGGAGGCAAACCGTTACAACCTCTTGCTTTTCAGGCTCACAAGAAAACCTTTACAACCACTTGCTTTTCACTGGCTCAACAAGAAAACCAACAACCACTTGTTTTCAAAGGCAACAAACAAGCAAACATATTCTGCCCATAAGCTTTATAACCAAAACTTGTTTACAAAAGGTTTAACAGAACGAGAATGATATTCTCACACCAACTCTCAAAGGAAATAGCAATACAAAAGCTTAGTTGTGATGTAAGAACTTGAAAACATTTAGAGAGAGAAAGTCAAGAATGAAATTAGCAAAGCTTGGGCACACTCTCAATGCGTTCTCTATTTGTCTCTGAAGTGCGTACCTATATTTATGGGTAGACTCCAAAATATAGCCATTATGAGACTTTGCTTGTGTCCATTTGCAACGTGCATTGATAATTCCTTAGTGTGTGTTGTATATGGCATTTCATCATACAACTTGCGTTGTCGATCTCCAAAGATCGTTCATTTGATTCTGTCATGTGATTGTGTCAAATGTCAGAGAATATTAAAATTTGAATCCCGATGAGCCGACTTATCAGATGCTGACATCACCTCCTTCAATGTGACTTGTATCAGCTTGCAACATGTATTGAGGAATGATTTCAAAGCTGACTCCTCTACTCACAACATGACTTGAAATGGAGTACAATGTCCATTTCCATTGCTTGCAAGTCGAATTTAAGTCTGATGCTCATTCTCGTCAACGTGACTTGTATAGTCTTCAATGTGACTTATAGATAAGTGCAACTCATGCCGAGAGCACCTTATCCATATAACGTGACTTGAGCTTCACGCAACGCCCCTTGTAGGTTTCAGATACCTACTGTCTCCTTATTTCAACTCGATAATGTGACTTGTATCTTATGTTGCACGACTTGTACCTCAACTAGAAACCCTAGAATTCCTTTAATATGATCAATGTGGCTTGTAGTGGATAAAACGTGCATTGATCATACTGCAATGTGTTTAACATTGGCTGCAACGTGCATTGCTTAATTTTTTCACTTGTTTTGTTAAAATCATCAAAACTGAGAGTCAACATTCTCCCCATTTTTGATGATGACAAAACATGGAAAGAGTTTGCACTCCCCTTCAATCAATGCACCTGTTTTAAACTTAAACACACTACAGAAAATGCAAATTTGATCAAAGGTTTTAAGCTTTGTCACTATGGTTAAGTCAAGCACACAATTTTTTTTATAAAAGATCAAGTCATAGAAATCAGAGCACTTGAGCAATTTAATTCAAACTCTTAGCCAATATTTCTCCCCCTTTTTGTCAACATTAAAAAGGAAAGACTAAAATAACACAAAGTAAGAGACAAAATGGCTATAACATTGAATTATCATTAAGAAAAGTCACATATAACAGACTTTTCATCAGAAAAATCAAAAGTAAATACAATGTGCAAATGAGATGCATGACAAAATGTGGATCATTAGCCTAGAAATCACGGAAATGGATTCTTAGGATCGATGATCCAACGATCTTGGTAAGTGTAATCAATTTCATCTTCACTTTTCTTTTCATCCTCGGAGTCACTCAAAACCACAGTGTTAGGAGGGTGTGGACCATACTCAATTACAAGTTCCTCTTCCACGATCTCCTCAATCTGAATCCTAGTAGATGGAACAAACTTAACTCCAAAAGTGCCTCTATCACTAGACTCTGAAGTATCCTCCTCGACTGAAGTTTCTTGTTCCATAAACTCTCTGAATTTTTGAAGAATGGCTCGATCTTGATCCATTATCATTTCATCCTCATTTTCTTGTTGTGTCTTCTCTTGAGTCCTTGAATGCAAGCTAACCAACAACTCGTTGTTAGCTTGAAGTAGACTAATCATTGTCTCAAATTTTCCTCGAGTTTCTTTTTGAAATGCTTCAGAATTTGCCTTAAATTCTCGAAGCTCTCTCATCAAGCTAGCAACCTCATTTGAGCTACCATCCACAGTTTCAACAAGCTATGAACTCTCCTCAATTTATGGCTCTTTTCTCCTATTAGGAGCCTTTCTTTTATCATCTCATGCCCTATGGATTGTCACACGATCTTCAAGGCTAGGCTTCATCACCTCATCCTTAGGATTTACCATGAAATCATTCTCCCGCAAATAAAGATGAAACATGAAGCCTCTTCCATCCATCTCATACAACCTCATAATCCACAGAGAGTCAATCCGAATCTTCCTTGACTCAATCACATGTTTCGATTCAAAACCATTTAACTTGATTCTAAAGTTCTTGAATATCCTCGTGAGATGACTTTCATAAGACATGTTGTCTTCTCGCTGCCTCCCTTTTAAAGCGAAAGTTGGAAGATTGAAATTCTTCACTTTGTCAAGTATTCAGTCAATCACCACCAAGAAAAATTCACCGTTTCACCCTTCATCAAGAGGTACATCGATATCTCATCTTAAACAGTGAACGACAACTGTGTGTGTGACTTGGGTTGCAAAACTTTGGTAAAGGCAATGTGAACCATCTTCCATCTCACGCCGAAGTCATTTTGATCGAGATTTTTAACTCCTTGCTCGATTTAAACCACACCATGGTTCTCGAATATAAACTTCCAGCTCTCATCAGTGTTCACCACTATTGTGTTCCCTTCCATATCGACATACTCCTTCAACCTCTTCTCTCTCTTAACTCATATTCCAACAAGAGGTAGGTTGAATAACCTGTTGATGAGCTTCTCATCAATCACGAAATCCACTCCATTAACACGACTTTTAACACCAATGGAATGAAACCACAAGATGTCCTCTTCATTAACCCATTTTTTAGCATTAGCATAAAATTCCCTTATTAAATCAGGGTAGAAGTCTGAAGCCTCAATATAGAAATCTCTAAGTCCAAATCGTACAAATCATTGTCAATGTCCACTCCCCATGCCCTCAATGATCTGAAATCAAAAACCTTTGAATCAGAGAAACCAAACTCTTTTAAGCTGTCAAACAATTTCTTGGCTCGTTCATTTACAAATCGACCACCATCCATAGTCAATTCTTCCCCGGTTCGTGGTTTCTTTGACAGTTTGGATGGAGAAGTGACAGGACTCCAGATTTGGTGTAGGCATGCTTCTCTCTTGGACATTTAAGTACCTTGGAGCCTTCGCCCTTGTAAGCTTTTGTTGAAACTTCCTGCGATTTCTTCTTTGTGGCCTCGGATTGCTTCTTGGGTGCCATGGAACGTGAGTGAGAAGAGATGTAGTGTGCGTTAGGGTTTTGGATTTGTTGAGAAATCTGTGATTTTGGTAGGTTTAATGATGGTAGGAAGTGTTTTTGAGTGAATGAAATGAGTTGGGTGAGTGTTTCGAGTTCGGGATTTGAGAGAGAATGAGGAAGAGTATGGAATTTTGGTTTTAAGTTTGAAAGACAAAGTGAGAGGGAAACCAAAAATTTCAGTTTTAAATTTGGGAAAACGACTTAACGCGACTTGTATGACATGCAACGTACGTTATATGAAGTCTGTGAAGACTAACGTATTTAGCATGTTATACAACGCGACTTAACGGGAAAAAGATGTCTCAACTCAATGTTTATAGCACAAAGATACGAAAGATACAACGTACCTTACACAAGATATAACGTGCATTATGTCCAAAACCAAAACGATCAACGTATCTTGTACAACCCTTAACGTCCGTAGTACCAAGTCCTCTCAAACCAGTAGCTCTACTTCCTTCACAACGCGCATTACACCATATAAAATACGCTCAGTATCAAGTCTTCTCAAACAGTAGCTCTGTTTCTTTCACAATGTGCATTAAACCTTATACAACGTGCATAGAGCTCTCATACCTGATACTCCAACATTTTCCTCAAAATCGATAACATGTGTTGCACCCTTTGCAATCCACATTATATAAACCCAGAAATATTCCTCTGTTCAACCTCAATGATCAACGCGCCTTACATTAGCTACAATGTTCTTTACATCAACACAGATATAAACCTATATACATCCTTGATGATCAACACATCTTTCACCTTGTACAACGTACCTTACATTTTAACCTTAAAGTTCCAGTAGCATCAGCTCAAACACAACGTGCACATCACCATGTATAAGTCACGTAGCACCATATCAGACACCAACACTTAGCAAAATTGCCCTTTAATCCTCGTGATTTCATTTGGCATCTAGATCACTTTGATATGTATGCATGAATGCAAATGAACATAAAATATGCACATATACCAATCAAATTTATTCAAATCACACATGCCAATACGTCTACGAATTGAAACAAAAGTGTTTTCATCAATGGGTTTTGTCGAAATATCAACAAGCTGATCAGTTCTAGAAATAAACTTAAGTTCAATATCTCTATTGAGAATATGATCACGAATAAAATGATGTTTTACATCAATGTACTTTGATCTAGAGTGCTGAATTGAATTTTTGGAAATACCAATGACACTAGTGTTATTACACTTAATTGGAATCTTTGGAAACATGATTCTAAAGTCGAAAAGTTGTTGCTTGATCCACAAAATTTGATCTACACAACTACCAGCTGCTACATATTCAGATTTAGCAGTGGATAGTGCAACACAATTTTGTTTCTTTGAGAACCAAGACACTAGTGAATTACCTAAGAATTGGCAAGTGCCTGAAGTGCTTTCCTATCTAATTGGTTTCCAGCATGATTAGCATCGCTATAACCAACTAAATCAAAGAAATCATTTTTAGGATACCATAAGCCAACATTCTTGGTATTAATCAAATATCTAAAAATTCTTTTGACAGCACTCAAATGAGATTTTTTTGGACAAGATTGAAAACGTTCACAAAGACAAACACTGAACATAATATCAGGTCTACTTGCTGTAAGGTAAAGGAGAGATCCAATCATATCTCTATAAAGCTTTTCCTCTACTCATTTGCCTTGTTCATCTTTGGTTAACTTGTGCACATTTCAAATTCTCTTTGCATCAACTCAAAAAACTCATTACACAAAGATGGATTAGTAACACCAAATATTATATCATCAATATAAATTTGAACCAACAATAAGTCATCATTTTTGTGCTTAATAAACAAAGTATTGTCTACTTTACCTCTTGAGAAACTATTGTCCAATAGAAATTGGCTTAATCTTTCATACCATGCTTTAGGGGCTTGCTCTAAACCATATAAAGTCTTTCTTAGCTTGAAGATATGGTGAGGATGGTGAGGATCTTCAAATCCAGGGGGTTGTTCCACATATACCTCTTCCTTGATGTAGCCATTCAAGAAAACACTTTTTACATCCATTTGGAACAGCTTGAAGTCCTTGTAACAAGCATAAGCACATAAGATTCTTATAGCCTCTAATCTTGCTACTGGTGTAAAAAATTCTTCAAAGTTAATCCCTTCTTCTTGAAGATATCCTTGAGCTACAATTTTGGATTTGTTTGTGACAACTTCTCCTTCTTCATTTTCTTTGTTTCTAAACACCCATTTAGTTCCAATCACAACGACTCCATCCGGTCTTGGGACAAGTTCCCACACTTGATTCCTTTCAAATTGATTTAGCTCTGCTTGTATAGATTGAATCCAATATTCATCTTCTAGAGCATCATTCACATTCTTTGGAACTATTTTGGAGATGAAAGCAAAGTTTGCAATATGCTTGAGAGTTGATCCTATGACTACTCCTTTTGTAGTATCACCAATAATAAGTTCTTTGGGGTGATCTCTAGCATATCTCAACTCATTTGGGAATTCCTTTGATTTTTCAATCTTTCGATCATCTTTGCCCTGCTTTGTTGAATCATCTTTGTCATTCAAGTTTAGATTCTCGAATTTGCTTCTAGTACCTACATCATCATCATCAACAATTCTAGAAGAAAGATAGTTAGTTTCATCAAAAATGACATGAATTGATTCTTCCACCTTCTTAAGTCTTTTGTTAAAGACTCTATATGCCTTAATAATTGATGAATAACCAAGGAAAATACCCTCATCAGATTTAGCATCAAACTTTCCTAGGGCTTTATTTCCATTGTTGTGGACAAAACATTTGCAACAAAAAGTATGAAAATAAGATATGTTGGGCAACTTACCATTCCACAACTCATAAGGAGTCTTTTTGAGTATGAAACGAATATGAGCCCTATTCACTACATAGCATGCTGTATTTACAACTTCAACCCAAAAATACTTTGGCAAATTGTTCTCATTTAACATTGTCCTTGCCATTTCTTGTAAATTCATATTTTTCCTCTCAATAATTCCATTTTGTTAAGGTGTCCTTGGAGCAGAAAAAATATGCAAAATACCGTGCTCCTCACAATAGGATTCAAATGGCTCATATGAGAATTCTCCACCTCTATTACTCCTAATGGAGGTAATGATGTAGCCTTTTTCATTTTGGACTCTTTTGCTATAAGATGCAATGTATGAAAAGTTTCATTTTTATGTGCTAAAAAGAAAACCCATGTAAAACGTGAATAATCATCAACAATCACAAAACAGTAAGCTTTTTCACCAAGACTTAGAGTGCTAGAGGGGCCAAACAAGTCCATATGTAAAAGCTCTAAAAGTCTTATGGTATAATCAAGTTTTTGCTTTGAAAAGATGATTTTGAATTCTTTCCTTTAACACATGCTACACACACAAAATCCTTTTCAAATGTGATTTTTGGCAAACCCATTACCAAATTCTTTTTGTAAAGTTTTGAAATTATATGCATGCTAGCATGCTAACATGTCCTAGCTTTCTATGCAGTAGCCAAACATCATTGTTCATAGCAACAAAGCACTTCTCATTAAAGGAGTTGGAATCTAACAAGTCAACAACATAAATATTATT
>CAODLS010361247.1:0-13347 GCA_948243855.1 Flueggea neowawraea
GAATCTTGTTTGTAAGGCAAAATGACTAAGAGTCCTTTTACACATAAAAGTGAAAGGGACAATGATCTATTAGGTCTAATACATACTAATGTATGCGAACCTTTTAGTACAAGTTCTAGAGGAGGTTATTTGTACTTCATCACTTTTACTGATGATTTCAGTAGATATGGATTTGTCTATCTTATGTGACATAAATCTGAATCCTTTGAAAAGTTTAAAGAATTCAAAAGTGCAGTACAAAACAAACTTGGCAAGCATATCAAAACAATTCGATCCGATCGAGGTGAAGAATATTTAAACCAAGATTTTGACAATCATCTTAAGAAGTGTGTGATTGTCTCACAACTTACTCCTCCCGAAATGCCTCAATGGAATGGCATGCCCGAAAGAAGAAATCAAACTATGTTAGATATGGTTCGATCAATGATGAGTCAAATAGATCTTCCAATCTCGTTTTGGGGTTTTCCATTAGAAACTGTTGCTTTCACACTTAACCAAATTCCATCTAAAATGGTGGAAAAGACACAATATGGGAAAAAAGGCCATAATATCTTTTCTAAAGATTTCGGGATGCGAAGCTTTAGTGAAACATCAAGTTTCTGAAAAGTTGGCTCCTAGAACTAAGAAGTGCATATTTGTGGGGTATCCAAAGGAAACAAGAGGATACTACTTTTACAATCGTTCTGAAAACAAAGTGTTTGTTTCTAAAAAATGTGTCTTTTTAGAAACACAGTTTAATTCCAAAGGAAATAGTGGAAGCAAAATACTTCTAAAAGAAATAAAAGAATCACAAATAGTTGTTGATGATAGGACATAGATTCAAGAAGATTCATAAGATGTTGTAGAATCCGAGCCTGTAACACAAGGCCTAAGAAGATCTAGTAGGATTCGTCACGAGCCTGAGAGATATAAATTTCTCATAACTAATGATAAAAGAATTATTCTCGTAGATCATAATGAGCCTACAACCTACCAAGAGGTGATCGTAGATCCAAATTCTATAAGATGACATGAAGCAATGAAATCAGAAATGCAGTCTATATACGATAACCGAATTTGGAACTTGGTGGATCCACCTGATGGAGCCAAGATCATTAATTGCAAATGGATTTACAAAATAAAAGCTGATGGAATCTTCAAACCAAGACTTGTTGCAAAAAAATTTAAACAAACTCATGGTATTGACTATTATAAAACATTTTCACCAGTCGTTATGCTCAAATCTATTAGGTTCTTCTTACCATAGCAACATATTATGACTATCTGATATGACAAATGGATGTCAAAACTGCTTTCCTAAATGAAAATCTCCTTGAGGTTGTTTTCATGACATAACCTAAGGGTTTTGTCGATTATAAGAATCCTAGTAACCTAAGCTTCAAAGATCTATTTATAGATTAAAGCAAGAATTTCGAAGTTGGAATCTTCATTTTGATGAAGTAATCAAAGAGTTTGGATTCATCAAGAATGAAGATGAGTCTTGTGTATACAAGAAGGTTAGTGGGAGTGTGGTAGTGTTCTTAGTGTATGTTGACAGCATCTTGATCATTGAAAACAACATTCCTACCTTGCAGAGTGTCAAGACTTAGCTAGGAAAGTATTTTGTAATGAAAGACTTAGGTGAAGCCTCACATATCCTAGGGATACAAATCTATAGAGATAGATCTAAGAGGCTAATTGGACTAAGTCAAAGTGTGTACATTGATAAAGTGCTAAAAAGGTTTAGCATGTTGAATTCCAAGAAAAGAATGTTTCCCATGGTTCTTAGAAAACCCTTCAATAAGGCAGGTTGTCCTATAACAAGGGAAGCCAGATATTACATGAGTAGGATTCCATATGCTTCTACTATTGGATCCATCATGTATGTCATGCTTTGTACACACCTTGATATCGCGTTTGCTTTAAGAATGACCAGTAGATTCCAGTCCAATCCAGGAGAAAGCCATTGGACCATAGTCAAGAATATCATCAGGTATTTGAGAAGAACTAAGGATGTTTTCTTGGTCTATGTAGGACAAGAATGCGAACTAGTCTTAAGTGGTTACACTGATGCTGGATTTCAGTCTGACAATGATGATTTTAGATCACAATATGGTTATGTGTTTTGACTGAATAGAGGTGTTGTCAGCTAGAGAAGCTCCAAGCAAGATGTCGTGGCCGATTCTACTACAGAGTCTGAGTACATAACCGAGTCTGACGCAACAAAAGAAGTTGTTTGGCTCAAGAAGTTCATCACTAGTTGAGATGTCGTACCAAGCATCGTAAACCCAATAGACTTATATTATGATAAAAATGGGGTCATTGCTTAAGCCAAAGAGCCCAGATTACATCAAAGAACCAAGCACATACTTAGGCAATTTCACTTTATTCGAGAGATAATCGAAAAGGGTGATGTCAAGATATGAAGAATTGATACTAATGACAATGTAGAAGATTCATTAACAAAGGCTCTCTTAGAACCAAAACATGAAAGAAATATCAGGTCTTCAGGCATTAGGTTCGTTCCTAATTGGGACTAGTGCAAGTAGGAGATTGTTTGTTTTGGTGCCCTAGTTCAATCAGTTATGTATATTGTCATTCGATTTATCATTTAATAAGGAGGCATTTCATTTCATATCTATGAAATATTATAATATGTTTTATGAAGATAAGACCTCCATGAATAGATTATTCTTCCTTATGTCATCAAGTTTGACTTGATAGTAAAATCCTGAGGTAAAAGGAATATTATTCTAAATGTCCCTAATCGATTATTATCATGGGAATGATAATGAATTAAGATTAGTATGTTGCTAAGTTGATAATCACGTTTTACTGATTACGGATGTGAAGACATCACTTAGAACATAGATATATGTTAGGGAACATGTATTGGACTGACCTGCTATGAAAGTACTTCATGAATTAATGTCACAAGTAGATTTCATGCAGTGGTGATGTTTGAGTCTTCCAAATGAAACTCACTATAGACTCCTACATGAGGAATCACATGTTTTAACCTAGTCAAACGTTATCTGTAATAGGATAACAATAAAGGCTATGATTGGATATGTCACGAATCTTGTAGAGGAGTGATAGTGAGAGTGACGGATTTGTTCCTCTTATGAAGAGTGATATCTTTAGGTCACTTGATGAGTAGAATTGATGGAAAGTATCCATACTCAAATAAATTGATAAAGGGGTTATCAATGTCATTTGTAATATCAATCTACTTGGGATCAAGAAACACATTAAGCGATATAAGGTTGACATGTAACCATGCCTTATGCTTAATCTAGATATCGTGAGACAAAATGACTAAATATCAAACTGTGAAAGGTAACCTCGGATCATCGAATCCTATTGATATTGGGTTGTCATAATGTATTACTAAATACCGCTTATGGACTATGGGCCTAAATTTTGGGATAAGACATATTGCCAGTTTCGAATGGGTCTATTAAGTCATACACTAAAACGAGTTGGATTGGCTCATAAATATTCTCTCTTGTGGTATTTGAATTATTAAGATAATTAATTTGATTAATTATTTATAATTTAGGATTTTATGATTTATGTCATAAATATAATATAAGATATTATCCCTCAATGTAATGGACTTTTAATATAAATTATTTCTTATTAAGTTAAATATGTTTGGGCTTATTGTTATGAGTGACATAATTTTGGTCCACATAGATTAATGAAAGAATGATTTATTTAATAATAACATATCATGTAATTAAAAGCCCAATGATATTAAAATACCCCATCAAAATTCGGCATATGTATGTAGGTTGACTAGGTCTTATTAAGCTAATGCATGTTGATTAGAACTCCTAACCAAGTAAGGAGTTTATATGCTTGTAGGACAAGTAAGAGGAACCTAGTACACTTAAACTAGATTTTTCTATTCTTATATTTAAAGGCTTGGCCGAATTTTATATGGTCTTTTTAGGGCTATGCCGAATTTGTAAGTGTTACAATAAAAGAGAGAAAGTTTTTGTGAGACTAGAATAAAGATTCTAATTGCTAGTAGACATTGCCAATTCAAGAAGGCTCGTTCGCGTGGATACCTTTAGACACATTCGCGCAAAGACAACGTGAAAGAAAGGAGATTCGGATTTTATTATACTAAAAGCTACATCAATACCCTCATTCAGTCATACATTCTAGCATTGGATTTTAAGGTAAAATATGCTAACCCTAATCGTGTATATTGATGTGCATGGATCCTTCGGGGAATTCTAGGTTAAAATTTTTTGTTTTTTCTGCTGTCATGTATGCTTATGAATGTCATATTTTTAGTCACAAATTCAAACAATTTCCATAATAATGAGTGACCAGGGACTATTTAGAATAATATGTACTAACACGTCACACACTTGATAACATAAGATAGAATCAATCATTCATTAATACTTTTTATCAAGTTAAAGTACTACTAAAAAAACATGATAATAAAACTAAAATAAAATGTGTCATATATTAAATAAAAATATCAATGACAATGTTCATTTGATTGGGCTAGAGCATATCACTAGCGAGATGAAGAGTTACAATCAGTGCAAGGGAAGCGGGTGAAGTGAAAAAGATAATTGAACAAGTCTTGCACGAAAATAAGCTAGTCTCTCTAGGAGAGGAGCAACAAACCACAAAATTCCCATTCACCAAGGAGATCTTAGAGAACCCTCTCTCTACGAGGTTTAAAATGTTGAAGCCGCCTAGCTTCACGGGGGAGGAAGATCCCAATAAACATATGCAAAACCACGAGACAATCATGCTCTTGCAGGGATGGGAAGATGCCATAATGTGTAGAGCCTTGCTCATCATATTGAATGATGTAGCTTAGATATGGTTTAATGGATTGAAGGAAGGGTTAATTTCCTGCTTTGAACAGCTCATGAAAGAGTTCATTAATGCCTTCATTATTAACAATATGAGGAAGCAAGATGCCACCTACTTGCTTAGTGTGAGACAAATGGGGCAATGAGAGCCTGAAGCAATTGGTAGATCAGTTCAGAAATGCATCCCTAGAAGTTCAAGAGTTGCGACTGGGAGTTGCAGTGACAATAATGCTACAAGGGACTAGATTCATGCAACTCCAAGAATCCATATCCTTAATCAACCTAGCTCATTAGCAAACCTCTTTGTTAAAACTAACAAATACGTCAGGCAAGCCAATGTATTAAAGAGCGCAATGAGAGGGATGAGGAACAAAAGCACGATAGGAAAAGGGAGAAGTTAAAAGAGTCTATAATTCCTCCAAACTTGAAGTTTAAACACTTCACCCCTTTGTTAGAATCAAGGTCTAATATCTTGCTGGACATTGAAAGGAGGAGACTTCTTAACTTTCCACGAAGGACAAATAAGCCTATAGGCAAAGTTAAGGAAGCTTATTTTTTTCACTCAACTGAAAGGTAATCAATAGAGAAGTGTAAAGAGTTAAGAAAATAAATTAAGGCAGTAGTATGTGATGGGTGCTTAGACTGATTTGTCTACATCGAGACGTGGAGAGGGGAGCCTAAGGACCACTATAGGAAAGAAGAGCAAAGATGTGATGATAGGATTAGGAACAACATGACTCGTCCTTTTACAAACGAGCCTAGTCACCAAGATATCCACTGTGCATGTTTTGGTTTAACAATCACTTAGTTGCAAATAAATGCCTCCTACACAGAGATAAGAGTGATATTTCTTTCTTTGTTGTTTTGGTAACTCTTACTTTCATATTAATAAAAACTCAACTTTTCCATCTCATTTGCATCTATTGTTACTATTTGCATACATGAATGAACATGTTGAAGTTGCCCTGAGAACAAAAAGCTTGTGTAATGAAGTACAACAAAAAAAATCCCGCTAAGTTGCAGCGCGAGTCTAAAGGCTTGGAAGAAATTGGGTCCTTGGCACAAGCGTAAGTTGTATGTTCCAAAAAAGCATGTGCTCTAAAGCACATCAATAAAAGTTAGTAAGGTGTAGCGCTAGGCTAAAGGCTTGTGAGAAATTGAGTCCTCGCCATAAGCAAATGCAATAAATTATCGAAAGTCTGTGCTTTTAGTGACAAAGTACGTTGTCACACTAAAGTATACTCTTTTTTATGACAATTTATTTTTTGTCACAAATCACTTATATGAATAGTGCCAAAATATAATTTGTCATATTATTATATGTTACGTCACCATAGTGTTACCCATAGTTGTCACTTAGGCCATCTCAAACGCATGCCAAATAAGCGTGCATTGCGGGAAATGGCACAGCTATAGTGCTATGCCATTTTTTTTTGTTTTCATCTTCTTTTTTTCATTTCACTTGTATTTTTAGTTTTAGTTTATGGTATATTTTTATATTTAATCAATCAATGTAACTATTAAATTTAATTAATAATTTAATTTGTTCAAAAATTATATTTAAAATATAATTAAATATGAAAAAAATTAAAACAAATTGTACAAAATACATTATCTGCAAATTTAAACCATAAACACATTCATAACAATGTAATTTAACGTCAATGAAAAAATTCTACCATAATAAAATTGAACTTGCAATTAAAATATAAAACAACTAATACAAAAAGACAAATTAATTTGGCCAAATTAAAATTTAATAATCTGGTAAATTAGTTTCATCTCCACCAATATTATTGAAATAATCGCCAAATGGGTTCGATGCATAAGGTGGAAGTTGTTGAAATTGTCCTCTTGTTTGCAAAATTTTTGCATTCCGAGCTTTCATATAAGCATAAACATTCGGATTACTGATAGTGGACAGATCCTAGATCAAAATATGTTCTTCTTGTTGTCTTTCTTTTGCTTCTTGTTTTCTTTCTTTTGTTTCTCATTTTCTTTCTTTTTAAGCCAAACTTTTTTTCTTGAGTGTTAATCTTTCCGTGTTTGATTGTTTGAGCATTTCCGCAAGTCTTTGGGTCTGGTTTGTTTTTGTAGTATAAGGATAATTGATGGAACATTGTCATCAATCTTATTCTTTGTTTTCCCTTTTTTTCACCCCACAAGGTCGTTGAGAATAGGAGCCACCAATATCATCATCTAGCTCAATTTGGAAGGCGAACAAACCAGAAGATTCCACGGATTGGGAATCAGACGTGGGATTTACTGACTCTGATGAGAGATAGTTCACGCCATACTTACAAGAAACTGGTCTTTGTGGATTGACATCATTAAAATATTTACGTTCAATATTTTTATATGTTATTATCCATAGGATTGACAAATAGGCTTTTATCTCCATTCTTGTCCTTGAGTATTCACTATCAATGTACCACATACTTGAGGACACTCTAGTTTTGACTTGGACCTCATCATCATCTTCATCACTTGAATAGAAGCTTTTGGCCATGAGTGCAAGATTGACTTATTCCTTGACGTTGATCTCATCATCATCTTTCTCATCACTCTATGTAACAACAAGGAATTCCTTCTTTTTTATCTTTTCAAAGTGTGGTTTAGAGGTAAGAACTCTACAATCCTTTGCATAGTGGCCCATTTACCACATTTGTAGCAAGTTTCTTCATTTTTTTTTGTAGGATGAGCTCTTCTTGTAGTCATCCCAAGTTCCCTTCTTGAGGTCCCTCTTTCTCCTTTGAATTAAAGCTTTGTATCTCCTTATGTTATTGGCATTGAAGGCTAGCTCCTCATCTTCACTATCTTCTTCTTCATTAGTTGCTTCTTTGGCTTTGAAAGCCAACTTCTTCTCTTTTGATTTGACTTTGGAGTTTCTTATCTTTAACACAATCTCATACTTGATAAGAGAACCAATGCGAGCACTAAACTCCATAGTTTTCAAATCTTTGGGCTCCACAATGGCAATGACCATAACATCTCACTCTCTAGGCAATGAACACAATATCTTCTTCACTTTTTTGCTACTATAAATTAGTCTACCAAGAGAAGCAAGACCATTAGTAATTTTCGCAAAACGATCGAGCATATTGGTAATGCTTTCTCCATCCTTCATTGTGAACAACTTATAGTCATATAGAAGCATGTTAATTTTGGTTTCCTTAACTTGAATTGTGTCTTCCTGAGTGACTACTAGCATTTCCTATTTCTCTTTAGCATTCTCATAAGAAGATATTCTATTGTGCTCTTCTTGATTCAAAACACAATATATGAGTTGTGTAGCCGTTGGATTTAGATGGGTGGTCTTCCAATCTTCATCATTGAATTCAACATAAGTCTTTGGAGTGCCATTTTCCTTCTTTGGAATTCTAGGATTAGGAACAATGAATTTCCAAATGTCTATATCATAAGCTTGAATGAAAATAGGTATTGTCTTCTTCCAAGAGATGGAGTTTGACCCATCAAACAAAGGAGGTCGATTGAGAGCATTCCCTTCGGTGCGGGTTCCTACATGTAAATTCATCCCAGATCGTTAACTCTTCAGATGTTAAGCTGCTCCAAATAAGATACCAAATCTCTGATACCAATTGTAGAGTTGATTACAACATTAGAAGGGTGGTTAAATAGTGTGGTGTGTAAAGATTTGAAATTTCTTCGAAATAAAATCAAGTAGAGAATGTAGAGAAGAAGGAACACAAGGATTTATAGTGGTTCAGACAACTCTTTGCATGTATCCACTACCTAAGTCTCAACCAAGATTACAACTTCACTTTCTAGCTAAGTGAGAACTCTTACAACTTTCTTAATTTCGGTTCAAAAATAAACCAGCCTATGGATCTACCCTTTGATCCTAACTCACAAACACTCTTAAAATGTTTTTACAATCACTCCCCAATAGTAAATGAAGTAGTGATACAAGTAAAAAAATGAAGAAATTAATGAACAATACAATTTGTATAAATATGAGAGAGGAAATGTGTCTTTTGATGCTTGGTGGTTGTAAGGAAGTAATTCACAGGTGTTATCTCTTGTGTTTTTGGCCTCCCAAGCATATATTTATACCTCTCTTTGTTTTTTGAACCATTGTAAGACAAATTCTAGCTGTTGTGGTCCGAAATGGATCGCATTTAATGCATATGTTAGACATTTTAACATATGTTGCACGTTTCATTACGTACGTTATCTGCTTTGTCTCCAATTTGCGTACATTGCTCCAAAAATAATGCACATTGCCAATACTTTGTGTACTTTGTTTTGGCAGTTCAGCATTCTAATAGCTTCTGCTTTTCATCCAGAGCTTTTAGCATACGCTAAGTTCACGTTTATGTACATTGACCTACCATAATGTAAGTTATAGATTATCTTGCGTACATTATGCATTTTCAGTTGACCATTGCTTGTAATTTTTTGTCAATCTTCATGAAATTCAAACATATACACCCTGATAATCAAATCTCAAATTTGTCTTGCATTGATTGTGTATGTTGCACTTCGCAGCTAACGTATGTTAAGCTTCATCTCTTCAAACCTTCAAGTCTTCCACTTTTTCCTCCGTTTGGTATATTGAATCTGCCATACGTTGTGTGTACATTAGTGTATGTAAACCATCCTTACGTACGTTATCCGTGTCCTTACGCACGTTGTCAAAGTTCTAATGGCATCCAGTGGCTTCTGTTTATCTTTAATGTACATTGTCAAAACCCTTACAGAAGCTACATGCCTTACGTATGTTATCCCTTCTCTAACATATGTTAAAAAAACATTTTAACAATCCAGTAGCCTATGTTTTGTTTTCAGCCTTCGTTAACGTACTTTAGTGTTCCATTACGTACATTAAGCTTAATATAGCGCACGTTGCTCATTCCTAACGTACTTTATGATGCATTTAGACCATTTTCAATTTTGTTCATCATCAAAACATATAAGGGTCTTAACGTTGACCACCCTTGGTCCAACATCAAGTCCTAACAGTTGACTTAAGAAGATTTCAACGCTCCTCATCCTTATCTTTCAAGAAGATGGTGGTGACAACCAGATCTCAAGTGGATGGCAACCTTGGGGAGGGAGATGCTCAACGACGAGCCGAGGTCCCAACAGAAGTTGGAGCTTCAGGAGCTGTTGTGCCTACGATCCCACTCAGTAACTATAAGAAGCTTCAAAGACAGAAAGTGAACTATCAAGCTTCAGGAGTTGACAGATTTCATTCGACAAACATTTCAAGTCTCACTTCCTCCCAACCTCTAGGCAAGTACTAGAAGCAAAGAACCAACGGAGCAGCAACAATTCCACCTTATAACTCACTTTGAAGGTACGTTCTATTCACACCATCAGCCATTGAAATTCTCCGGATCACTCTCGAAGAAACACCAAAGAGCATTTCTAATTTCCTATCAGACAAACTACAATCGAATCATAAATCTGGACCCAAATATGCGTGTGGTAAAGCTCCCCACTATCAAGATTTTCACCCTTCTCCAAAACTTTAAACAATAAAACATTCTGTTTTAATGTCCAAGGACTGCCATCTACGACTCTCTGAAGATCAAACTCATTGTAAAACTTGTACGCAAAGACATTAGGTTTGTGTCTGCTGATCGTAACGCCATCAAGAGGTTTCCAAATAGATGCCAAGGTTTGTCGCATACCTTCAAAGTCCACCAGTGAAGAACCTTGCCACAAAACCGAACGAATAATCTTCAGTATGCGCTATAGACTCTAATTTAGGGATCACTATTCTCGGGATCTGTACGTCATCCAGTCGCATTTGTACATATGATTCCGAAATGTTACTAGAGGATAGATTCGTACCTGTCATGATTAAAAGACAAAGGAGACAACTAAAGAACAAGAAAGACACATAAAACAGAGATAAAAACTCTCACCCCGTACCCCAGTCTCACAAGAAAATGACTAAGCAAAACTCACACTCACTCAGACGAGAGAGAACATGACCTTACATGCCAACTAGGGTAAGACTATTGATCTCTTGCCATGTTCAGATATTAGTTATAAACATGTTTATATGTATTGTTGTTGTCTTCTTCACAAATCTCTTTGTGGTTATAAGCAAACTCTTCAAGTTTGGTCCGATCGGCTATCTAGGTTTTTTCTACAATTTGGTTTATATTGCAGTAAAGCAAATTCTTCTTTATTTGTTTATCATAAGAATTATATCACAATGATAATTCTTATTTATGTAGATCATGGCCTTTTAGTAGCTATGCGAGTGTCATTCCCTAGGTTCTTATAGGTTTTTTCCATGATATTGACACGCTTGGCTTTCTAAATTTTTGCACAAGGAAAACTTATGCTAAATCAAAATTTAACACAACGAACTAATTATTGAACTTTTGAGAATCTAAAAATTAGCTCAGACTTAATTATGTTTAAATATAGATTTAGGAAAACACATCAATCTTTTTTATTTTTTAGTCAATCAATTAAGTCTGCAGTCTCAGCCCCGTACTCCCTCAAATATACCAAACTTACACCTAGGGCTGCAAATGTCAATTACGCTAAAGGTTTTTCTTCAATCTGAAGGCAATGGAACTGCTGCATTGAACTGCTTATTTTTAAGTTACATTGTGGAAATAAAATTGGATTAATGGCCTCTAGCCCCTAACTAAAACCGTAGCAGTAGCTAAGAGCTTCAATGCAACACAAAAGCACTTGCCTTTCACAACATAACAACAATAATGTGCTTAGAATTGAAAAAGAAAAAATCTCAGCCACAATTCACTGCAAATTCTTATAAAAATGAAAGCATGTACTGCTGCATAATTATCACAATTCAGTTTCTTCCAACTCTGCTTTTCAAAAATAAAGGCTAATAGATTATGGTAAAGAAGTGAAGATATGATGATGAATGATAAATACAGACAATTCGAAAGCAAATATTTGGTGGAAAGAAGCAGCCTAGGATTATCTAAGAACAACTAAATTTTATTGGATATACAACCTGAACACGAATAGGAATTCTCCGGAGCTTTGGATAAAAGGGATCGCTTCTTGAAGGAACTAAATCAGCCGAATCAAATGATCAAATTCCACCATGATTCAATAACTTGGACACTAAAGAAGCCCTGTCAGAAGAAAAAGGCAACCATGTGCCAAGTCCAAAACCCACCTGATGAGAATATTTCCTTTTGTCGCATGTAGTTCCAATTTTGTCGTAAGGAATGGTATAGTTCGAAGCACTGACGTTCCTGAAGTAGCAGAATGCACCATCATGGTATTTGTAAACCTGCTGTGTGCTCCCTACTCCACTTTGCACCAAGTTGTCCTTTACAACCATAACACCCTGCGCATTCTGCAGATTTCGCAGAGAGCTAGACGCGAAACTAAAACCAGTGTGTTTAGATGTCTTCACGTTGAATCCCAGCATAACATTTGCAACTTCGTAGCTTGTACCATTTCCTTGATCCAATTCGCCTGTGTTCAGGTAAATGACAAACTTTTTCAATGATTTGAATGAGTGGACAACAGAGGATTGCTTTCTGAAAGATAAACTGTCATTGAAATAAATTGTTTGGTTCACAATCTGCACATTCCCATTATTGTCCATCTCCATAAAATTGCTGTAACTGAAATGCTGGTTAAAACGGGTAATGATCTCGCCATAAGAAGAATTCACCCATCCGTTTGACGTTATAGATCTCCGTGCGCTTGTCAAGAATGTCCCATTCAAGCCTTTGAAATTCGAAACCAGAGACAAACTAAGCGGTTTACCACTGTGTTTCAAAACCTTACCTTCTGTTTTCGCACTCCTATGATCCAACCATAGATACAAATTCGCATCTATATACCACACATTCAAAGCATTAGTAACACTAAACCCAAACTCATGGATCTTTCCATCCAACAAGTTCCCTAAAAACGGTGTAATTTCAATATCATAAGTAGGAAGGTCAAACGAACCAATGCCGGTAATTGGTCTCCACAACAGGGGATTAATACCACCAGAATAAATCACAGTAAAAGGCCAAACTGCGCCAACAACCTCACCATCAAGACTAACTAAAACCTCCCTAAAAGGTCCATTACCCACATCACCAGTAAGATTATTTGAAGCAATGTACTCATTCGGATAATTAGAGTACCAGACCTCATCATTCTCATGAAAAGAAACATAAACCTCCAGCACAGCCCTATACACATTTTGTGGAATATTGAACTCCTTGGTCTGAACATCAGTCGAATTCTCAACTTCAAACCACAACCCATCATTCAATGGCAAATTTCGCGAAATGGGTAATATCAAATCAGCCTTAGAACTAAATCCATGAACCAAATTATTCAACCTACCCTCATTATACCCTCTCAATTTCTCCACAGCAGGGTAAAAATAAAGAGTTATATCAACATGATAAACCCCAGTATATACATTATTAACAACATTACCAAGAAACACAGCAAGTTCTTGAGTCTCATTCTTGAGAAGCAACGAGTAATACCTGGTCACATCCTTCTGAACAGTCCAAACAATCCCAGTTGCTCTCGGCTCTGCAGT